>APFE030232354.1:0-30851 GCA_000404065.3 Pinus taeda | reverse complement strand
AGTTTGTTCACTCTCTTGTGCCTTTGTTCAAGTTGACTTGACAAGGCATCTTCATGCTTCTTTGCTTTATTTAACTGATTTGTCATGGATATGACTTCTTCATGATACTTCCTATTGCTTTCATCAAGTTCCTTCTTAAGCTTGGCGAGCTCTTCATCCCTTTCTTGTACTTGAAGCTTGATGAGGTTGACCTTCTCATTGTCATCTTCTATGATGGGTTCATAATTTCCTTCTTGACTGATGGTCATGGTCAGTGCTCCCTTTGAGTGAAGGTCATGAAGTTTCTCCCATATATACTTTGCTCATGAATATTTTCCTAAATTCTTCTTTACAGAATGAGGCAACCCACCTAAGATTGTCTTTGCTGCTTTTGCATTGTACTCCTTGGATTCTCGATCCATCTTACTATCATCAATCACTGATTCCCAGATTTCAATCCCTTCAGACTGTAAGAAAGTCCTCATTTTTATTTCCCATATATCAAAGTTTCCATTGAACCTTGGAGCCTCAAATAGAATGTTTACAAATGGATTGTCTTCTATTTTAGTAGTAGAGGGAGACACATTTTTAGGAGGATTGGAGAGTTTCTTCTTTGACCTTGCCATTTTTGCACTTTTCAAAACACTTGACTGTGTATCTAAAATAACTCACTGTCTTCAACAGCAACACAGAAAAAAAAACTTTGAGAAATACCTGAAACTTTTCTTGACTGAGTCTTCACTGTGCTGGAGAAGTTGCTGCAGCAAGAAACTCCTTCCTTCAGCTTCTTTGACACCTTCAAAGAGCCTGAACCTGCTCTGATACCACTGTTGGGGATTTTTCTGGTAAAATCCCAAAAACAAACAATTCAAGCACACAAAGGCAATGCTCTGTTTCCTTTACTCCAGGAAATTTTTGCACAAGGAAGCTTTTAATTTTTTTTACTCAGAACAGAGTATTACATACCCAGAAAAAGATTTCTATTCATTAAAACATAAGTCACTGATACATATTCATCGTCTTTCACTCAGAGGGATTCACCAAAACAAATATTCAGTAAATCTCTCTCTCTTTTACAAAATGATTTTTACACTGCTGTGTAAAATCTTCATTCGCTGCTGTAAAATAAATTTACATGGATTTACTGCTGTAAAAGAGCTTTTACATTTACCACTTCTTGTTTCCCACTACTGTGCATATCACAAAATAAAAATACAAAGATATACAAAAACTCTCATACTTCTTCTACGCACTGCTATGCGATATTCTCTTGCAAAAATCAACAAAGTTCAACTCCTGGAAAATACATGCGCTCCACCATTTCCTTTATGCACTGCTGTGCAATTTCTCTCTTAGTTCTCTTTCGCTCCTCCGAGCTCTCATATTACAAATAGTCAACACACACTTTTTTTATATGAAAACTAAAGCAAAAACATATATGAAAACAAAACAAAAAACGCACATTTACATTTCACGTGCCGTAAAATAAAAAACTTAAATGTTTACCAACACCTATGAAAACTTATTAAATACCTTCATGGAAAAAGTCTGCAGTCAACCAAGCTTGTATTTTACTACACGCAACATTAACTGCGGGCTCGTATGCATCTTGGAACAATCGACGGCGGAGATAGATGGAGTAGATCAGACGGCGGAGAAGAATATCGGGAGGCCTTACTTGACTGAACGATAGTACCCGAGATTTCAGAAATGCTTACGTATGGGGAGAGCCAGTCATCAACTCTAAATTTTCTCGGGTCTCTTGTGTACGAAAACTGCCTTCACGCAAAAGCGGTCCGAGAAACATCAAGGTGGTTTTGCTGGATTAAACATTGTTTGACCGAGCGACAGTTCAAATTATATTTTCAACACTAATGTAGTGATAAAGATAGTGATCAAGATGAGTATCATGATTTTAGGTATAGAGGTGAATGAGGTGAAGGAGCTTTTCATGATTGATATAGAGTAAAAGAACCACCAGTAGCGATAGTAGTAGATATAGCACCAAAAAAATAGATCATGTCGGTTCAGCACCAGTAATAGTAATAGAGCTAAGATCATAGGTCTCTTTACCAAGAGAAAACACAAAGGCTACAAACGTAGAATCCAAAGTCCACCTTTCGTGTAGCGAGAGTCCACCTTTCATGTTAGAGAACGAGATCCAGTTAGTTCCACATCCGAACCATATCTAGTCGCACCAGTAGAGTAAGAAACAACAGTTCTAACAAGATTCGATCCACCAGTACCGCTACCAGCATATCCAGTAGGTAAATTAGTAGCAGAGTAAGCATCCTAATCACCATATGCAGATCCTCCAGGTCGAGAACCAATCCCAGGCATTGAAACGCCAAGAGAAACGACAAGAGCAGTAGTAGAATCCTATGTTTATTCAGTAGATTAAGAAAATGAACTAGGACCAGCAACATATAATCTAGAAGCTAGGGTAACACCAGAAGCAAGTTAAGATCAAGACCTAGTAGCAACACTAACCAATAAAGTAGCATCCATGGTAGAAAGAGATGGAGATGCGTCGGGTGCAGTTTAAGTAGTTCAATTTCTAGATCAATACATAAAAGCGGATAAAGAACCAAGCCCGGAGATAACCCCTAGTTGACCAGTAACAATGTATCGCCATGATCGCCATTTTCTATCCCTTGTTACTCCAGTACTAGCATCCCCATTCCTATTCATTGCTAAATCCTTGTCTGAGATGGTCCATCCGAAAGCTAACATAATAGGATTATAATTGTTCACAACTACAAGAACATAAGTATAACTAGGTGGTAAGGCATAGGTTCAATAAGGTAATGCACGGGAAGTATCGGAGCGAGTAGTTGGTTAAAAAATAGCATCAGCAAAGGAAGAAGTGTTATTAGTGAGTTTCTAATCCAATTGGAACCATTCCAGACCCAGATCAGGAGGCAGCATTTCTGAACTCCGTAACAACCCCATATCTAGATCAGGTAGTAAACTCGGGAGAAAGAGTACACTTTAAAGACAGTTCGCCCTGTTCATACGGAAGTAGTAGTCATTTCCATTGAGCCACATGCAAAGTGAATCTAGGGTGCACTTTCAACCTCGAAACATATAAGGTACAGAATGGGAGGGGAAAGAGCAGATGTTATAGGTGTCAAGTGCATTAGGGCTGATGAACACTCCTAAACCCCAGATGGCCGAAAATCAAGTTATATTAGATATAAGAAAGCTATAGGAACTACTTGACAAAATGGCACTTATGCCACACACCTGTAATCATCAGTAAAAACACAATGGAGGAGAGGATGCGTAAGCGTGGCTCGACCACCGGGAGAGGTAATCTCATCAATGATAATAGTATACTGGTGGAGGATACAAATACTTAAGATTTTCTTGTGCCCATACTGCCGCAAAATAGAAAACAATAAAATTAAAAATTTCACCTACATTTACCAACCGCCATAAATATCATTAATTACGAGTTTGAAAATATCCTATTGGAATTTAATGCGTGGCCTCATCACAACATCGCACCGTCGCATCGGAGGAAAAGAAAAGATGTGCCACCATTGCCATAACCGTTTGAATCATGTGATTTGCGATATGCGATCAGATCGCATCGCGAAATCGCAATCGCACACAATAGAAGGGACGTAGCGAAGGTTAACAAGGAAATGTGCAATATGCGATCTGCGACTTGATCGCATCGCAGGGAACTTAAATGGAGGTTTTCTGGAAACAGAATGCTGCAGTCGATCTCGCTCCACGGCAGTTTAAGTTATCATTCCAACACTCCCCTTTAATTTCAACTGCTCGGTTTTTCTGCATACCGAGGCATTTCCTGAAATGATCAAAACTTTTATTTCCTAATGGTTTTTTCAAGATGTTAGTTAACTCATCCTCTGTTATGTAGTGCTGTAAAACAATCTCACCATTGTTAGCCAATTCACGTATGAAGTGAAATTTGGTGTCTATGTGCTTTGTCCTTTTATGAAAAACAGAGTTTTTAGACAATGCTATTGCCGAGCTATTGTCACAGTGAATGGTTTTGCCCTTTTCTTGTTCATGACACAAATCTCTGAGAACTCTTCTGAGCCACACTGCTTGGCATGCTACTGCTGTTGCTGCCACATACTCTGCCTCTACTCTTGACAAAGACACAACTCGTTGCTTCTTGGAAGCCCATGAGATGGCTCCCGATCCCATATGAAACACATATCCTGATGTGCTTTTCCTATCATCAACACTTCCAGCCGAATCATTGTCAGTGTAACCTGTCAACATGAAACTTTCAGAAGAGGAGTATAAAATACCAATGAGTCTCTTTCGGTCTTTCCATAAATCTGGAGATTAAACTCACAGCGTGCATAATGTCTGGCCTAGTTGCTGTCAAGTACATAAGGCTACCAACTATGTTCTTGTACAATTTTGGATCAAAATCCTTGCTGCTGTCTGCTTTGGTCAATTTCAACCCCATTACTATTGGAGTCATAGCTGCCTTGCTGTTCTGCATGTTAAATCTCTTCAACACTGCTTCTACATATTTAAATTGAGAAATGAAAACACATCTTTCACTTTGGTTTACTTCAATTCCAAGAAAATACCATAAGAAGCCCAAGTGAGTCATTTCAAATTCACTTTTCATGAGTGCTTTAAAATCAACAATAAGAGAAGCATCATTGCTAGTAAAAATCAAATCATCTACATATAAAACAACAATAAGAATCTTACCGTCATTCTCCTTTATGTAGAGTGTGGGTTCAACATCACACTTATCAAACCCATTCTCAATGAGATAAGCATCTATTCTGCTGTACCATGCTCTTGGAGCTTGCTTCAGCCCATAAAGAGCCTTCCAGTTTGCACACTTTATGCTCTTGGCCTTCAATTTCATAGCCTGGAGGTTGCTCAACATAAACCTCTTCTTTTAACACTCCATTCATGAATGCAGATTTAACATCCATCTGATAAATCTTCCATTTGTGTTGCGCTACAATAGACAACACTGTTCTGACTGTTTCCATCATTGCTACTGGTGCAAAGGTTTCATCATAGTCTTTGCCTTGTTGTTGCTTGTAGCCTTTCACAACAAGTCTTGCTTTGTGCCTGTCAATCTTGCCTTCAACATTTCTTTTGGTCTTATAGACCCACTTAACTCCAATGGCATCTTTGCCTTCAGGGAGATCCACTAACTCCCATGTTTTACTCTTCTCAATTGCACCAATTTCTTCATTCATTGCTTCAATCCATTTATTTCATTTACAACATATTCAAAATGAATTGGGTCATCAACATGACAATACAAAGCGAATAATGAATTCAGACCGACATTGTTACTTATCTCTCCTTGTTCATAAATCTCATTCAAATTTCTGAATCTTGGTCTTCTTGGTGTGCTTGGAGTTCCATCCGAACTTGAGGGTATTTCAGATCCCTGTTGTGTGCTTGGAGAAGCACTCCCTTGATTTCTCAAGGCTGTTCGAATTCCGGCTTGTGGTGTGGTTTGTTGTACTTGTTGTGGTGGAGGAGGAGCCACCAAGGAAGGATTATTTGCTGTTGTCCCTTCCTCTTCTTCTTCGTGAGACACAATTGTCTTCACATTCACTGTCTTTGCTAAGCTTCTATCCCAAGCTTCATCTTCAATGAACTGCACATCTCTGCTTACTATGAATTTCTTGGTGGATGGATTATACAGTTTGTATGCTTTTGACTCATCACAATAACCAATAAAGACACACTTCTCCCCCTTACTGTCAAGCTTCTTCCTTATCTGATCAGGTACATGTGGATATGCTACACAACCGAATGCTCTCATGTGAGTGACAATTTGCTTTTGACCACTCCATGCTTCTTCTGGTATTTTTTCATGACATCTTTAGTTGGGCATCTATTCAAGATGTAAACTGCGCAAGTGACAACTTCTGCCCAATACTCATGCGGCAAGTGTTTTGCGTTTAGCATACTTCTGACCATGTCAAGAATGGTCCTATTCTTCCTTTCAGCAACACCGTTTTTCTGAGGTGTATACCTCGTGGTGAACTGATTTTGTATGCCATTCTCTCTGCAAAAACGCAGAAATTATTTGGAGATGTACTCTCCTCCTCTATCTGTTCTGAGCACTTTGATATAATGCCCACACTGCTTCTCTACAAGAGTTTTGAAGTGGCGGAATTTCTCAAACACTTCACTCTTCTGTTTCAGCATATACACCCATGTCTTTCTGGTGTAATCATCAATGAAAGTTAAAAAATATTTATTTCTGGAAAATGATGGTATTTGCATCGGTCCACACACATCATAGTGAACAATTTCCAAGGGTGCTTTTTCCCTCATACTCTTTCCTGCTGGAAAAATTTCTTTGTGTTGCTTGCCCAATATGTAGCCTTCACAAAGGCTGTCCCGTTTCTCGATCAATGGCAATCCCTTTACCATTCCCTTTCTGTGCAATAGATTCAAGCCTCCGAAATTGAGATGTCCAAATCTCAAGTGACATAACCAATTCTCATCTTTCACTTGTTCCTGAAAGACTTGTTGTGTTACAGCTGCAATAATTCTTCCTTCCTTCAAATTTTCCCTGAGTTTGAGAGGAAACATTCTATTGTTGGTCATCTGCACCTGTGCAATGATCTTCTTACTTGGAGGTATGTCTCTGATTGTACACATATCATCTTTGAAGAACACATTGTAGCCTTTGTTAATGAGTTGTCCAATGCTCAAAAGATTACATTTCAAACCAAGTACATAATATACCTCTGGGACAATCATCTGTTCCCCATTTCTTGCTCGGATACTGACTCTGCCCTTACCCTTGACAAATATCTTACTATCAGTTCCTATTGTTACCTCAGATTTCACATTTTCATCCACATTGGCAAACATTTCAATATTTCCAGTCATGTGATTACTACAACCTGAGTCTAAGAACCAAAAATCTTCTTGTTTGACTTGTGTAATGTTACATGTTAACAACACAATCTTTGGATTCTTATCTTCTTCATTTGCAAAATTAGCATTCTCCCTACTATTCATGTCATTTTGTTTTTTCATACATGCATTGGCGTAGTGCCCATATTTCTTACAATAATGACATTGGACTTGGGATTTGTCATACCTTTGTCCATGAGCTTGCTGTTTGCTTGAACCTTCATCTTGGTTCTGATTGCGGCTCCTTCCGCATGTGCTTGCAAGATTATTTTAGCCTTTGTTTTGGCTTCTTCCATGACCTCTGTTATTTTCTCTGCCTCGACCTTTTCCTTGGCCAAAAGATATCTGAGTCTTGAATGCTTGCTCAAAAGAGGAATATGTTCCTCTACTCAGTCTATGTTCATGAGACATAAGAGAAGCACTCAATTCATCTACTGTGAACTGTGAGAGATCCTTTGTTTCTTCTATTGCTACCACAATAGATTCAAACCTTGATGGTAAACTTCTCAAAATCTTCTCTACTATCCTTCTTTCTTCAAGAATCTCACCATGAGATCTTATCTGGGTTATCAAGCCAATAACCTGAGTGAAAAATGAATCTATTGTATCAGATTCCTTCATGTTGAGTGTTTCAAAGTCTCTACTCAACATCTGCAACTTTGCAGTCTTCACCTTCTCCATCCCTTGATAGGCAGTTTTGAGAATATCCCATGCCTCTTGGGATTTTGTTGCTGCTGCAATCCGTGGAAAAACACTTTCATGTATTGATTGGAAGAGAAAAAAGAGATCTTTGGCATCTTTCTTCCTGTCGCTCTTCAACTGGTCTCTTTCTGCTACTGTCAAAGCAGCCAATGTTGTTGCATCTGTAGGTTCAGCATAGCCAGTTTCAACCAGCTCCCATATTCTTTGAGAAGCAAACAAAGCTTTCATTGTTATGGACCAATAACTATAATTTTTCCCATTAAACTATGGCAGTTGGGAATTTTTCAAACCAGTTCCAACATATGTCATCTTAACCTATATAATTAAATAAGAGACACTGACTGTATAATTAAAACAAGCAAAAAAAATTTCTCTGCTAGAGAAAATTTGCTCAATAAGCTTCTTACAGCTCCTACAGTGAAAAACAAACTCCGTTTTTGACTCACTGAGTTCCTAGACTAGCTCTGATACCATATTGGAAATTTCTGTTAATTTCAAACACAAAAGAAATTGCACAAAGAACAACGCTCTGTTTTTTAATACAGGATCTTAATCATAATGAAGAAAAAAACTTTTACAAAATAGTCTTCCTCTACTCAGAGGGATTACAACAGGAACACTTCAACTCCGGAAACTAATTTCACTATCTCAGAGAATTACAGTTTCAGCACTGCTATGTGTTGCAGAAAAATAAAAAAAAAAACTTACTGTTTGCTTGTGCCCATACTTCCGTAAAATAGAAAACAATAAAATTAAAAATTTCACCTACATTTACCAACCGTCGTAAATATCATTAATTACATGGCTGAAAATATCCTATTGGACTTTAATGCGTCGCCTCATCACAACATCGCACCATCGCATCGGAGGAAAAGAAAAGATGTGCCACCGTTTCCATAACCGTTTGAATCATGCGATTTACGATATGCGATCAGATCGTAGCGCGAAAATGCAATCGCAGACAATAGAAGGGACGCAGTGAAGGTTAACAAGGAAATGTGCAATATGCGATCTGCGACTTGATCGCATTGCAGGGAACTCAAATGGAGGTTTTCTGGAAATAGAATGCTCCAGTCGTTGTCGCTCCACGGTAGTTTAAATTATCATTCCAACAGTTACCTCGTGGTTATGCCTATTCCCATCTAGAGAACAACCAGTAACAGGGGCAGTTGTTTTATTATATTCAGTTGTGAAAGCACCAGAACTCAAACTATCTATAGCTCGAGGAGTTGATTCACCAGCAAATGATCTAGTGTCTCTAGGTAATAATAAGTTTATGCATGCAGTGGCAACAAAGACAGAAGTAGGAGCATCGATTCCATTATATGAATGATGGGCCCTATCCCCCACACACATATGGGTAGCAAATATTACATCCCTGTCCAATCCGCCAAGAGAGGCCCCCATAAACAACCGTTCATCCACAAAAGTAATCCATGTGGGGTAGTAGTTGTGGTCCAACAAAGTAACTAGTTGCGCAACCGCCTTATAATAAGTCTAAAAGGATGGGAGTATATAACAACAATAGACTAAAAATAAAGGCATGTGGGTGTGGCCTGGAAGCAGTTGAAATCGAATGGAGACAGAGAGAACTCGCCGTGGGTTCAATATTTGTTTTGTCCTATCATCATGAAATGGTCTCCATATGAAACATGGGGCTCACTGAACTGATAATTGGCGATGATCATTCAAATTACCAAGCTCCACTTGTTCTTGTTCCTTTTTTGAGTGGAATACTTACCTATATAGCTTTTTCCTCAATTGGTTCTACCAAGACATAGATTCTTTTATAGCTGGATAGGATATTTATTAACTACTAAGAAGACAAGATTATGAAATATCCAAGAAAATACTAACAGTAGATAAGTAGGTAATAACAAGATCAATGGAAATGTCTATAAGCATAACTACTCTTTTTTATATGTAACTCGATCTCATCTCGAAGTGGAGGTCAAGTAGGATCTATTCTTTCTTGTTGATTTTTGTATACGATGATTTAATGACGATGATTAGGAATAGATAGCTCGATCTTGACGTCATTCAGAAGTGGTGGTAGTGCATCAGATAATAACAAGGAATGCATTTCTTTCTCATTTCGCGGGATTAGTTACCATTTGAATCATAACATCCCTACCGATTGGAAGACAATTACATACCCTAGTCCTTAAGAAAGTACCTATCAGTTGGAGATTAGCTCGGAGGTACCATAAAGGCTCATAAACACCATTAGAAAAAGACGAGAGAAACCAAGCTAGGTATTTCTTATCAAGTGGAACTACACTATTAGGATTCTAATGTGAACTACACCGCAAGTTCATGAGAATGGTTTTCTCCTCTGCTAGAGTATGGTTTTTCATTAGCAGCACATGTAGACTATGGTTGTTCATCACTAGTAGCAGGGTTTGTTCCTATAGTGGAGCAACACCATGCAACCTATCTTTGTTCCCAAAACCAATGGGACCATAATCTTAGTCTTACCCCGACAAAATGGGACCATGATCTCTAGTGTGATTATTACCCATGAACACTACCCAAAGTTAGCCCAATGATACATGCATGACATGAAGGTTATCCAATAGAGCACGATATGAATGGAGATTATTCAAATTTTCATTTTTTATAAAAAAAAATATAATTTGATCCTTAAATTCGACTGAGCCTTATTTATAAAATAGAATCTATTTAATAAATTTTCGAATCCCTGCTGTCAATGCTATTACTTAAGATCATCCAAAACCAAAGGCTCCGTTCTATAATTGTTAAAGGAGTTCCTATCTCCAAACCAATTTTTGGAATCGATTTGGCTCAATTTTTGTTGATTATTTGATCTAAATATACCTCTTTATCATAATATTGAGTAGGACCCATAATATTTGATTCTTTCCATTTTTCTCTGTGATTGAAGATTCGGATCCGATATTCAACATCCATTCTTGTGAGTTCAATATAATGGATTCATTTTATAATAAATAAAAAATGAAAATTTATCATGAACCTGACTAGGCTTAGTTATTGATAGAGTCAATTGATCTGTAATTTCTAGACAATTTTTGATATTGAATGCAATAGACCCAACCTGTGTCGAATATTCCCACTACACTTGCTATTATGACTGCGTCGCAAGTACAGACAATGCCAGTTGTGTGTCAACCTCAAGTCTCACAGGTTGCAATACAACAGCCTCTTGTATCTATAGCTCAATCACAACCTCAGGTTAGCGCTTGCTTACTTGGAATGACTCAGGCTCAAATGGGTATTATCACTCCACATCTTGGTCAATCTTCTAGTATTGGACAACAACAAATGGTCCAACAACCATGGCTGGCACAATACCAACAATCGCAATTCCACCAAACCTACCGAGGAACTGAACGACACGGCTTCATGGGTAATGGACAACTACCCTTTCAAAATAGTTACCAACAATCACACTATACTTGTTATGTCCAACAACGTTATCAAAGTTACCAAAATTAGATACATTATGCTGGTATGCAGAGACCTACTGCTCAGGTGATTCCATCTTATCCTAGGTATGCTTCACCTAACCTGAATCAACAATTGCCTTTTGTAGCAACTCTAGAATTACCAGATTTCAACCGACTGACGAATGATCCAATTGCATATGCCCCATGGTGGCCATCGATTCCTCATAAACTCCCCTCCGATATTCCTAAATTCAATGGAAATCCAGTAGAATATCCATCAAATCATGTAATGACTTTTCATTTGTGGTGCTCATCTAACACCTTAAATGATGATTCGATTAGACTTCACCTTTTTCAGAGAATGCTTAGTGGTCCGAAAGCGAAATGGTATATTGAATTTCCTAGAGCTTCGTTTGATAACTTTAGTGCCTTGCCACTACCATTCTAACCCACTTTCAGTTACCCATAAGGTACGAAACATGAACAAAAATCCTTAGCAACTTTAAACAGACCGTGTCTACTCACATATCTCATCATATTCATGAGTGGCAACGCCGTCGTCGAATGGTAGAGGAATATGTTCCTGATCAGATTTTGGCTGAGTGGTTTATTAAGTCCTTATTGCCTTCAATTACTGAAGACATGGCGAAAGGAGGAGTTTTCACTTAAGAGAAAGTCATTGCTTGTGCCCAATATATAGACTTGATCTATACTTAGTCTATCACACTCTATGACAAAATTCTTGGTGCTCGCAGACCAACATTTGCCATTCCTCCCCCTGCTAAATCAAGCAAGGACTCTCATGTCAGTGATGGTGTGATCGGTACCTTAAGCATGCAAACTGCAAAGGCACCATTTGGTAAAGCTCTTGCAGTTTCTAGTAAAAAATCAAATGACAAACCTCTTGCCTCAAAGATTAATGCCATGTCATCTAACAAGGCAAAGAATCCTAAGAAACTAGGGGGCAAGAAGAAATGAAAAGATAAAAAGAAGAAACAAGAGAGTTCAACTCCTGAAAAATCTTTTGAGAACCCTCTTGGGTGAAAGAAACATCGTGATCCATGTTATGTTTGTAACGAGGACCATTGGATGAGAGATTGTCCACATCGAGCTGAGGTTACAAAATTGCTAAAGACTTCAAATACCTCTGCGGTGTTGATTGATCCATTTCCAAACCCAAAAACTAATATGGTTACTATCGATCATGCTTCCACATCCCAAGTGCTTATGTTATCCGTCTCAAAATAGTTGAATGATGCTTTGATATTGACAAGGAACAAATATTATGGGAATCCACCATCGTCAAACAACAAGGCTACAAATCAACCTAGTAGTTCGGCGACAACTTCGCTAGAAGTTTTTACGCCTGTTATTCCTAAATTAACTATAAATCCACCAAAGGGAGTCATACATAAGTCGAAATTTAGTCCTTGTGCTCGAGCTGCACATAATTATAACATAGTGGAGGATCTCGCTCAATTGCCATCCGCTATGTCGACGCTAGAAGTACTGCAGAACTGCCCCTCCCAAAAGTAGGCTCTGTTATAAGCAATAGGTGGGATTGATCCAGTGGATTCCAATCTTGTGGCCTTTGACCATAAAGGATATGCACCTCAGTTACTGGCTCAACTCGATTTCCTTACACACATAAAAGTACTCAATAAAATTGTTCATCGAACGATCATTGATGAGGGGGCATCCACTTGTATTATGTGAATGAGTTCGTGGAAAACTCTAGGTCCACCACCCTTGTCTCGATCATCAATGACATTAAAGGCATTCAATGGAAGAACATACACGCCATATGGGATTTTAAGTAACTTTCAAGTCGAATTGGGGTGCAAGGCCGTAGAGATTGAAGTCGAGGTCATTGATGGAAACCTTGACTACAGTATCTCATTGGGAAGGCCCTGGATTTATGCCATGGATGTTGTTGTGTCTACATATTTTAGAAATATTGCATTTCCTTTTCAAGGTGGAATTACAATCGTTGACCAATTAGCTTTCTTTCCTAATAGTTAACAAGATGTTGGAAGCATTCCATTGATCAACGCAAGTTCTCAATCACTTCAACATGTCGAAGGAGGTGTTGTCAGGAAATCTAGTGTCCACTCGGAGCTGCTAGTCCCACTAAGGTGGGTAGCTATCTTAGAAACAAACAAACCAAAACTACTTTCGCTTTCCTTTATGAGAAGTAGATAAGAGGCGAATAAAGGACACCAACCTCAGTCTTGCGCTTGGTTCCTTGCTTGGTTCCTCTCCCTTCTGACAGATCTTTGCCACTCCTTCTTCGTTCACCCAGCTTCAGAGAATACCTGTGGAATCAAAGCAACATAATACTATCGAAGAACAGGGATCTACAATCATAAACAATATAGGACCAGATATATATTGACTACACAAATTCATATATCATCAAACATACAAGAATGTGGAGGAAAACTTGAATATTTTTATTAATATCAAGAATAGCAAAGAGGGTTACAACCCATTATTCTCACCCAGTGTCATCCTCTCAGCATGAAAGCCCTTCTTCACCTCATGAAAAGCTTAGATCACCCAACACTATGATATTGCACCAAGAAACCAACAGAACTTCCTTACAAGATACAAGATTCGAGCCTCTGGATCTCTGTGATGAGGGATCCATATATAGATGATTGTAGGGGGGTGAGTCAGCTTCTGGGATTTTTATTAGTGTCCTCTTTCTGAAAGTTCTTGATTCCACTTGGAGATTGATGATCTCTTACTCATCCCTGGGCAAATTCAGAGAGGCAAGTGTCACAGGAGAAGTTTCTGGAAGATTCCATGATCATCCACCTTGCAAACTGTCTCTGCCATTTGTCTACTCTCGCCAATTACACCCTACAGAAGGGCTTTCCAATATGCATCACACTTTTTAATCTGAGTAGGTGAGATGCATTGCACCCTCTGCACTGGGTAGTCTGTATAGTCCAGTTTTGACCAGTTCTGAGCAGTTTTTTATGGAGAACTTCTGGGAGATGATGTAATCAACTGACCTTATTCCTTTAGGGTGTGAAGAAACACTTTTAGGGACTTAGAAGCCCTTGGTTTATGGACATGTGTGATTGGGGTTGCAGTGCCCATAAATGTCTTTAACAGTTTCCCCCTAAAGCATGAGGTTGCTAATCTTATGATGTCGGGTGAAATGCTTTATCATGAGGATTCAAAGTTTTTTTGAGCTTTAAGGCGACCTGTAATAAGATACAATAAAAAGCATTATCTTCATAATATTTTTCATGATCTAGCTAAGGCGGGCATTCCCATGCTCATCTTTATAAATTCATTTCCATGTACATAGGACAGACAATCGTTTGTGTAGCAGACCGATGATTTGGACGGAGTCATCATCCTTTGATTCAGATGATCATTTCTTCGGCAATGATGTACATTTGATGTCTTTATATTCCTGAACATATCGTAGCCTAGATGGATGAAACTAGATCTGGGGTCTTCAAACCCGTTCAATCTTCACTCAGAGTACAAGTCAATCCATCTGAAAGATGTTCTCGAGTTGAACATGGAAAGACATCACCTAATTACCAGCCAATAATGTAAGTTGTTAACAGGAACGAGAGGAATCACCGATAATGATGATGACCCTCAAGGTACGATAGTACAATTCACGTGGTGTGAAAATGGGATTTGGTGTCGAACACCACATAAAATCTTTCGTTCGAAGGCCATTGATGTAAACCTGTCACCGGAAGTGAGAAAGTTGCCATTGAGGCATGCAAGGTTCAAAGTACTGAAAGGGTAGTTCCTAGGTTGATTTCTTGGATAATGAGTTGATGTCGACAAGAAGTGACCCATCGTAGGAGGGCCTTAATTAATCCCACATCTACGACACAGAACGGAGTAAATGATCTTGTAGGTGAAAACGATTTGATGATACAGGGTTCAGGGTGGCGGTCATGAAAGAATGGAGCGTGAATGTACTATAGTGGATGAGACAGAGGTGAATTCTCTGAGCGACATCTCTTGAACATACCGGTGACACTGAAATGGATTGGTACCATTAACCCCAAAGATAGATGGTACGATGGACCAATGGTGATATGACTAATGAACGGAAAAAACCCAACCTGACTCAGATGTGGAGTGAAAGTATCATGTTCAAGAGTGACTTGCTACCAATAAAGTTTCTTCAAGTTTTCTTCCCAATTTTCCCCAGTCATTGCTGACGAGTACCTCTTTATTTTTATCAAGCTTGAGGAGGCTAACATATGCTTGTTCTATAATTCGCCCTTCGGGTGAACCCGTTGCTATGTTTTAATGAGCCTAGCGACACTGAAACTTGTTCTCGTCCATTTGGACAAGTTTGTCACTATTTATTTTAATGAGTTTAATGAAAATGATAACTCAATTCTTTTTC
Source organism: Pinus taeda (assembly GCA_000404065.3). Lineage (NCBI taxonomy): Eukaryota > Viridiplantae > Streptophyta > Pinopsida > Pinales > Pinaceae > Pinus > Pinus taeda. The sequence goes on along the minus strand of APFE030232354.1, from coordinate 15,446 downwards.
AATTTTAGAGAGTCTGAAAAGGGATGGATAGGAAGCTCTAATAATCCCTTTTTCTCATAGAATCCCTTAAGTCCGAAAAAGTATAAAATAATACGAGAGGGATGAATTTTCGATTGTTTTAACGAGCCAAACAAGACAAGCGCTCGATCTTTTTTTGTAATAATCCCTCAAGTCCAAAAATATTAAAATCTAGAGGAGGGATATCACTTCTGGTAGCTTTAACGAGTTGGAGAGGCCCATCGCTCGGCGACCTTTTCATATTTTACAAGTCAGATGAAAAGAGCTTAAAGGAGACTCATTTTTTTAGGAACGAGTGATAATTTCGGGTACAACTGATTCCAGGTAAGCTTTGGAATTTTCCAATCACGGCAGTGTCACAAGGATGGCTAACAGAATCTATCAAAGTGTTCCACATCACATCTCCAGTTGTTCTAGATAATCTTGTTCTAGTAGGTGCAACCTTCCATTTTCTACCTTCGAGAGAGCCTTCTTTTGAACCACTATTGAGGAGCTGGGAAGTAGAGAAGATAGCGATAGATAGAAATAAATGGTAGATTTAGAGGCTGATCCTAGGTTTCGTAATGCCTAAAGACCATAAGGGAGAGAAAAAGACCTAACGTTTCATGCTTGAACCCACCTCATAGTTACTTGCTCTACCATAATTTACTTATTGCCTTCGCCATATGGGAGAGATGAAATTTTTCCTACCCGAACTCATTTATTCTACGAGGAATATGAGGGAGGTGAGAGAGTAACTACTATGAAGAAGAAAAAACCTTTGTTTTCCACAAGCTATTTCACTACTGTGCTACCTAGACCTGTTATACATGTACCACTGGAATGAATCACTTAGAGGCCACTTCTATAGGCCTTTTAGAAGTATTGGATGGATAGATATATGGTGCTAAATTAGTTGAGAAAAACTTTTAGTTGCATGACATGATGGTTTATTAGCCCAAGGGGGTTTTAATTTCACTAAGATTGTTTCACTATACGAGATTGATTCTCAACATGTGAAAGAGACATCTTTGAATGGATGGGATTGTGGTTGAATGGCATTGAGCTGGTTCGATGGTTGGTTGATCACAAGCTCTGCTATTGGCATTGACACAAGCCAATAGAATGCTAATAAAAAGAAACACCCCATTTGAGATGCTTTTTATAATTCACTAGAACCCAAAAGCCCCAACCCCATTGCGTAGGTGCCTTATGAGCATTGAATCTATAATGTCACCATAGAATAGGCTGATCAGGTGAGAAATAGACCTTTTTATAGTCTTTTTTCGTTACCATTATTACATATATAATATGACAACACTTCTCGTTAGAAGGACTAACTCACAAACCAACCAACTAAGAAAGGACAAGTGAGTGATTCATTTACAAATTGAAACTTAAGGACATTTAGTGACAACAACCACCTACTAAAGTGAGGAATCTTTGGGGAACCTAATTTTGATAGATGGGACAACCTTTTCATTGCTAAGACATATATTTTTGATGCCCAAACCCACATAGAGTATCTTTTCACACTCATCTTACTTTGGAGGGACTATTATTAGACCCTTCTAGTACTATCAAAAAACTACGATGATGGGATGGAGTACCAATCCTTCAGTATAACACAAATAACACTCGGGGGAGAGTCTTTACAAAACTTACCTTGGATGGAGAGGCTCCAATTGGTGAGGTATTCCCAGTAGGCCCTATAGAATTAGATCGTTGGAGGCACTTCTAGAATATAATAGAAAAGGAGGAAAACCTTGAATTGTTTACTCATTTGATCGTTTAATGGCCATGGGAATTTGAATCACTCCATTATATCTTACCTTGGAAAGACTATAAATTTGCCTTAAAGAAAAGGAATGACTTTCTATGGACAAAACTAGCTACATGCCTTACAACATAATGAAAAGACCAAGTAAGATGAGTACAGGCTCTTATTGGACTTTATGCCAATGGGGAGGAGAGGAGAGAGCTTATCAAGGATGGATTGGATCATGGGAATTGGCAATCATGATACCTTACCACCTTATACCACCTTCCAAATGCACTTTCTATTTACAGTCACCCCTTGTAACATGCTAATTAGGGAGGGAATCTGGAAGACCAAGAGAAGTGCCAGATTGGATCAGATGATGTGGGAATTGAAAGAAATGCTCTCAGTCATACACTTGCGCTAATAGAATTTCCTTTTTGAACAACCAATATGGGCACCTAGACCCATGATAACCACATGTTCTAGTATAAGAAACACCCCCTCTCAGATTCTTTTTCGAATTCACTAGAATCAAACTTGTTTCCCCTCGTGCTTGAGGAGCATGAAATAAATCATTGAACAAGAAAGTTGATCTGGCTTCAGAACATATACCTTATATGATTTTTTTCATTTTTTCTATTAAGTATATAATATGAGAGAGATATCTTTACTTTTACATGACTTACTGTAAAATGCAACCAAAATAGGAATGATACCTTCTTCTTTCACCAACCTTGAACTTCACGACATGGAGTGCTTCCCAACAACCATTAAGTCATGAATATTAATCAGGATCGAAATTAGAAGTACCTTTATTTTATTACTCTTACTCTTACTTTTACCCCTGCCCTACCCCTATTCACATTCGATGGAAGGAAGGGAAGAAGAGTTTCATCACTACTGCACCAGATATTTCATTTTTCAGGTCGGGTGGGATTAGACACCTTACCTTTCTATTTATACAACCTCAGACTGAAAATTTGACACTACATCAGCTAAGACTACCCCACATAGGAAGGCAGGGGATGATCTTTTTATTTTACCTACACGAACTTCTTAGACCTCGAGGGAGTCGAGGAACTGGAATCACAAAGTGTTCAGGACAAGTTGAGCCTTCCTTATAAGTAGAAGCCATGGATGAAATTGGTTCATCACTAGATTGTTGGATCAGAATGTGGAATAAACATGGGATTTATAATCGCTTCATGAGAATAATTTTGAAGTATTGGATTGATGGCATGGAGAAACTTACCCCAGGAAAGAATGAGACCCATAAGATCAGGACCTATAGGAGACAGGATTAGAACACATTCTCTTGTTCAGACCATATACTTGCCTGAATTATATTCTCTCTACAATCCTACATTAGGTTGTACAAGCTTTAGGAGGAACTCCTAGAATAGAATAGAAGGAATTTCTTTAATCTTTGGATCGAAATTAGAATGAAGAGAAGAAAGCGCCCTTACCACCTTGGAGGGAAAACCCTTATATATCCCTGCCATAGCTCTTAAAATCAAACCCTTCTGGTGGGAGTAAAACCTAAGTAGTCTAGAAAGCAAACCCTATCCATGCATGATTTATGTCCATATGATGTCTGCACGATGTCCATATTATGTGCACTTTCAGGTTTCCATATTCAGTTCATATTACCCATTATCCTTTCACTTTACAATACACATACACAGTGCCTATAGATAAACAGACCAATATGAATAACACTTTCACTTACCGAGCGGATAATAGCCATTGTTTTTGGTGAGGCCCAAAAAAGAAAGGATTAACTTATGATATTTTGGATAACTTTGGTTTAGGTGAGAACCACGTAAAAACAACCCACGTGTTCAGAAAAGGCGGTCACCAAACAATCTGCAATAGATAGATTGATTTCCAATTTGGAGGGACGTGGGTAGATAAAATTAAAAGAAAAGAAAATAGATAAGCTTATATATAATTCATGATGTTAAGGCACCTAAAGAAAGCCTATTTTTAGTGGGCTTATGGCATCTTAAATAACACCATTTAGGGAAGGTGCAATGTAGTCAGCTTGGAACAGATTCTCAAAACATTTGAAGTCACCATTTCTTTTACCAATAAACTCAGTTTGATTTTGTTGTAGGCACCCCTCTCATCAAGGATACTCAAATTCATTTCTTTATTACTCACATGGAATTTCATTAAAATTCTCTATGTTTGATTTGGTGGCATTGATTCAATTGCTTCTTTAGCCCCTCGCTGCTGATATTTTCATTTTTCCTTTGACTTTATGACTTAAGCATCGAAAAGACCATGGGGGTGATTCTTTTATGGCCCCGAATCCCATAGGTGTGGGAGTTTTCATCCATTCACATTGGATAAGGATATTTTAGGAACGCCCACCTCTTACAGAAATGGATGGGGAGCAAATAACTATTGTTTTTAATCAATACAATGGAATGCCTTACTTATTTGTTGAGATTCCAAGAGACAATACACTTCAATTTATTAGAAAATTATATATTACAAAGTAATGGAACACATAAAATATATTGCAGAAATAATAATAATAATAATAATAACCATTTTTAAGGTCACAACCAAGCCAAACACCAATTGGTGTATGAGACCCCCTTTTTTTGTGGGACAAGGGACCCACCTCTGCGGAGAGATTTTACTGCTGAGTCTACGAAGGCATACATACTCTAACCCCGTCTGCTTTTGAACCTGTGACCTCTTAAGAGGAAACACATGCTTTTAACCATTAGACCCACTCAAGCTGTATAGACACAGATATACATGGCTCGCCCAATTTGGGCTACGTCCATGAAGAAACAGCGAGTCCTCCCTTTTATATTATCCAACAAACTGAAGAGATACAACCTACAGCACATCCTTTGTAATTCCCTCTTCTCTCTCACTCAATCTCCTCTCTCTTTCTCACTCAGAACACAGATATACATAGATGCAATACAATTCTCTCATATATAGTGAGGGGTTGCATTCTAGGGAAGAAAACCCTAAATTAAACATAACTTCTATGATCAGATCTCCGCCTAATGAATGACCCAAATTGACTATGAAATTACAATAGTTTACAAGGAAATTTTACATCTATTTTTAGCTTTGGGGGCTGTCGTCCCCTGTAGACCCCCCTTGTAGTGCAAATATTACAGGAGGCATTGCCACATTATGAAGTGGGGTCCAATGAGGTGATACTTTTGGATAAAGAAGATATTTAGGTTCCATACCGAACACAATTTACTTCATTAGTCTATATAGATGGTTATGATACTCTATGAGGTAAGGGGGTGAAACTATGCTTCAATTAGGCTAGTACTCAATGCAAACAATGGTCGGTACTCCAAGTTTTGATCCTAGTGTTGATCCCAGTACTATATCCAGTAGGTTACAAGTATCAATGCCAAGGTAGGTTCAATCGCAGGGGTGTCTTGGCACTCATTTCTTTTTATTTTTTATTTACACTCGAATCCATCAATCTTTCAAGGGTACATTCTCATGTCACAACGAATGCGAGCTTAAATATAAGCTCCCCATCGAGCGAGGGATAATATTGTGTCCCCATCAAGAGCTAATATAGAAGCCCCATTAACAAACTATCTCTCACTCCAAATGTTGGGGCATAAGAATATATCATCCCAATAAAATACAATCTCATCGACCCTTCAATGGATTAATGGATTATTAATTTATTTTCACCTTGCTGCAAGCAACATTTACCTGAGGGATTCTAGCAGTAAATTAAGGAAACATCCTCTTAGAAAGTATAAACCTTCTCTCTTACATTCTAAACCATAGATGAAAAGACATGGAATATGGCTCAGGTGACCATGGTTTTGCTCGAACCGTAGCACATAATACTTAGCCAAGAAATTCATCTATACGCTGCGAAACTTAACAGAATCAAAGGATTTAACAATGACCATTGTTAACATACATGAAAAAGAGATTTTGATGCTTGAAACTCTCAGACCTAGCCTATAACATTAGAGTTTGCTGAGCTTGGCTCGTGAGGGATGCAGTTCCAAATGAGCGATTGAGTGGCGGATGGGGTAGGGTTCAGTTACCCTAACCTCCCAAGGTTTAAAAACCACCATTAGATAAAGAACTATATCATCCATGGTGGGAGTGACTCCAATGTACTCACTCGATGACTCACAACTGTGGGTGGAAACAATTCGAAAAGCTTCTATACGAATCCTAGCATATTGAATGATCTCGTTAATGGTTAATGTTCATATGTATAAAGTATATCACTTTGCCAAGATCTATGTATTATTATTATTATTATTATCCAATTTTCAGGTCACGACCAAGCTAGACACCAAATTGGTAAATGAGACCCCCTTCTTTATGGGACAACGAAGGCATACATACTCTACCACCCTCCAATTTTTATCATGTATAAGTTCCACATTGAAAATTTGATTAAATAATTCCTTTAATGAAATTTGCTTCAAAATTATGGTAGCGAGGTGGAGCTACATGTTTATTGTCAAGTAAATTTATTTTGCTTTGTTTTATTTGCATGGTGTCATTTTTCTACTTTTGGTTTTAGTATGTTACATATATAAACAATTGTTTTGGAATAGATTTTATTGTACTAAAGAAATTAATTCATTTGTTATATATTTTTATAATTTAATAAATTAAAATAAATTAGATAAATCAAATAAATTATAATAATAATAATTATTAAAATAATAAATAATCCGAAGGGTTAGCTCAAGCGATAGAGTTCTCATTGCTAAGTACCTCGCTACTCGACACCCTTAACATTACACCTTTATATTCATATTTATAAAAATAAATTTATAGTAATGAATATAGTCAAAATTATTTTGAGGTAAAAGGAGAACTAACATAAAGATACCGAATCTTAACTAAATTATTAAAAAAATATTTTGATTAATATTGAAATTGTTGAAATCATTAGGTAAAAATCACATCGAAAACTTTTTCTCACGCAGTTCAAACCATCTCGTGTGATTCATTTTCATGACAAGATGAAAAACATATCATGACATAAGATTAAATATACGAAGATAGATGCTTTCTAGGCATTAGAATATGCAGTAGTCTATAACGCGACTTTTTGAAAGCCTTTCCGGCTGATTTTTCCTGTCAAAATCCGGCAGCAATTCATTGGAATCCCAAGTTTGATAGCTAGTTTCTGCACAATCAATGCTCCCAGGGTTTCCAGGGCGCTTAATCCCAAATATGCAGTTAAAAAACCATTTTAACTGCTAAAAATCAAGATTTACCTCATTTCTTCCGCCGGATTCCGTCACCGAAATCTCCAAAAAGTCGCATTATAGACAACTCGTTAGAATATAACAACTAGTTTTGATTAAAAAATTATCAAATTAAAAAATAGTAGTAAATAATGAATTAAATTAAAATTAAAATTATTGGTATTATTATTTTAATAAAAGGGAAGATCAAATAAGGTTAAAAAAAATTATTTTAAACAATAAACAAAATAAATAATAAAAATTGAAATTAAATGAATGAATGAATAGAATATAAATTTAAATAATGAATGTAATATATATATATATATATATATATTTATATATATATATATATGATACTGATGATGATGATTAATGCCTATCTGATCTCAAGAAAAGAGAAGAAAAGTAAGTGCGATTCTTTAAATTCTTGTTCACCAAAACTTGGCACCGTCGGCTCGCAACTCTGTTGCCTTCAATCTATTGTGTTTTCGCACTTGTTTTCCTCAAAATTTTGTACATTTCTTGCATTAATTCAAATTTCTAAGAGTCTCCCTAGTTCTGGAGTATGAGTAAAATCCCGATATGGAGCGAATTATAAGTGATTAATGGTTTTTGGTTTTCTTGTTCAAAGTTGCCTTTCGAAGTTATTGAAAGTATAACATTAGTAACTATCATGGAATATTAGGAGAGGATGGGAGGAGTAGTTTATAGCGTCTCTAGGAAAAATGTGAGTTATTTTATTTCCCCGCTACATTTGTTTTGGCATGCCTTTGTTAATCTAAACAAAAACTGATATGAAGGAACGATTTTGTGTTTTCTTCACCTTGAATATATTTTAATGACTATAAAATTTGAGTTGGAATTTTGAACTTGAGCTGTGGCATGATGCTAAAACCATGTATTTCATCTTATAGAATATAGAGGTTTAAAAATTTGTTTTGCAGATCTATCACATATTTTTTTAAATTGTCTAGAAATTTAGAACAAGTTAATGTGGTTTACTTTTACCACAATTAGATGAACCATACTAGCTAGTTCCAAAATGTTTTAGTAATTTAAAAATTTATGTAATAGCAAATCTCTGAATAACTCTACACACAAAAGCCTCCATTCAAGTAGATCTCTAAATAACTTTACTCACAAAAACCTTCGTTCATGTTGGTTACCCATCAACCTTGTGATTTGAATGAATTCATGCCGAATTTTAGAGAGATTAGACCGAAATAATCCACTGAAAAAGCTTCCAAAAAGTCACACTAAAGACAACTCGAAACTAAAAGAGTTTTCTTTAGTGCGAATTTTTGGAGTTTTAGGTCGAAACAATTATGGTGAAATCTTGATTTGTGTTATTTCAACTAGTTTTTTTACTATATATATGGATTCAGATCACTAAGTGTTGGACACCTAATCCTAGATGGGTTAGTGTGGAAGCTGAATAGACTAAGTAGTCCAAGAGACCTTGGGATGTGAATCCCAACCGTCACATAATGTACTATAAATGTATATCATTTGTCAATAAAAATTGTATTGCATGTTTTATCTTTCATATCTCTCTTGCTCTCCATGTGTGTTTAACATGATATCACAGCAGGCGTATTCCTGCCCTGCATAATTAATTTGAGCCATTTGTTTATGGCCTTTCTGTGCAATTTATTTCTAACATATTCTTTTATAAATACCTGCACTCTGTCTCCCATATTCACTTCAACGATGAAACGTTCCTCTGCCTGACACTGCCAGAACTGCCTCTGTCGTGACATAATGCCCTTTGGTGCACCAGCGCTGCCTCTGTCCTAACATAATCTGCTCTCTGTACCTGCGCTCTCATTCTCTGCCATTACCTGCGCTCTCTGTCCATAAATGCTCTCCTTTGCCTTCAAATCAGAAATGTCTACGAGAGGCAACCGATCATCCTTTGGAAGAACACTCCAGTTGGGTGATGACACGGCTCGCAACCATCGAAAGTCATCAACATTAGACCACATTCTAGTTTCATCCTTAAGATCTGACTGTTGCAACCCCTCCTTGTTCCCTCGGTAAAAAAATTGCATAAGGAGCAAACCTGACTCTGTTGGTATACTCAACTATCGATCTGCGACGAACCCTAAGATAAATGTCTGTATTTGTAGTCTGGTGGATCCTAATCTGATGAGATGCAAGAATGAACATGCAATTCTCCGCTGATTCTATAAGTACAAAACCCATAATGGGCCATACAAACACCTGGCAGTCATTCACTCTATGAATAAACAGTGCCCTCAACCAACCCCGGAGATAAATTTTACAATTCACCGAGTCTGATAGTGCAAAATCCCCATCTTTAGAGCATCCAGATCATTAACCAGAACCATTCCTTCCCTGTTTCGGAAACCAGGAGCACAATAGTTGTCTTTTCGGAGAGTGACAACATTATTATCGTTCACTTTTCTTACTGCACTTTCAGGCTTTTGAATGGCTTCAGGGTTCTTTTTAGTGACCTTGTTTTTGAAAGTAAATTTCTTTTTCGGTAGAAGCTGAGAATTCAAATTATCCAACTGCTCCTTCAGCTCTACAGTGGCATTCTGTGCACTTCGTACTTCATATGAGGGCAAGAAATATGAATTCACAGCAACCATATTTTCAAGGCCAATGATATCTAAAGCTAAGGTTTCTAAACACGATTTCAGAAGGGTTTTTTCTTGAGAGCTTGTTTCTTCGTGAAATTCATCTATCCGTTTATGGATTTTCTATTTGATATCAGAGAAACCTTTGAGAAAAGAATCAACCGATTCAAATACAGGGGCAGAGAGGGTTTCGATTTTACGTGATTGGGATTGCTGAAGATGGGCATTATTCATATCTGCGAGGTGTTTGAGCATTGATGCATGCTTCTTCTCTTGATTTAAGGTTGGGGTTTCCCCATCACTGCCATTGACTTCACCGCTGCTGAAAGCTTCGTCTGGTACATTCTCAGCCATTTCAGACGAATCGACGGGCGTTCAAACGAGTACGAATGTCCGAACGAACATAAAATCGTCTAATGGTGTCTACTAGGGCCTAGTATCAAAACCTGAAACCCGGATTACAACACCGGCCTTTAACCCATTCTGTTCTAAAAAATGGAAGCCGAGATCAGCCCACAGGTCTCGATCCTATATGTGAAGCCGATTTATAATCTCTAGATCTTCCTCCAAGAAGAAGCTTTGAATTAGGAACCTGTCCAAGCGTACCTCTAACAGTAGCAAGAAATTAAGTCATTGATTCAGTAGATTATTATGAAGATCAGCTGAGATTCATTCACTGTGCTCTGCTCGGGGAGGCGCAACTTGAGCATCTTCCACAAAACCCTAGGAAACATTACCACTCTGGAGTACTTAGATCTTCGAGGTTGCATCAAAGTGACAGAATTACCTCCACTACTCCTTCCTTTGGTTTTGGGAGCACTACAACTTTTGGTCAATCGACTATAGCACTTGGTGCTGCATCTACTCCAACATTTGGGAGCAGCACAACATTTGGAAGCAATCCATCTTTTGTTTTGGGGGTCAAAGTTCGGCTTTTGGAGCTCAGTCAAGGGTATTGCATTTTCAATAACCATTTCCTTAGGCGAATCATTTTATGCTTATCGACTTTCCATGCGTCTCAAACAATTAGAGTGTTGAGTAACAATAGTAATTGATAGCGATATTGTTTGGAGTCTTTATTTTCTTTAGTGATATTGTTTTGAGATCCTCGCAGAGGAGAGCTGGAATTCTTTTAAAGGTTTTGAAAGCTCTACAAGAGCATATTTGGGCCAAGATATTTGTTGGACAACAAAGTCATTTCACAAAAGGGAGTAAAAATTTGCTGAAGAAAAATGGTTCCAATTGATGAAATATTAGAGTTACTGGACAATCTAATACTCTCTACTATAGATAATACATTCAAAATCAGCAAAGATTTTATCACCGATATTCATAGTTGTTTACAAGATTTACATGAAAAGATTGATTTTTTACACCTTGAATCTCAATTCCAGCGAGAAGAATTACAACAGTGGAGTCATCATTCTGAACCTGCTTCTGTTCAGAAAATTGAAACAGACTCCCATAAACAGTGAGACAATAATGTTACAGTTGGTTCAGATTTAATACCGAATAAAGCAACAGTTGTACATGCAGATGCAGAAACTCAGTCTGCACTTCCCAAGCCCATCATCAGACCTTGGGAACATCTTTTCCACAACAAGCACAGAACTGGTCTTGGATATGACAAGGACTTGTCCTTTCATATTCCAGACTACTCAAAGCTCATTCAGTTTCAGAGTGCTGGATTTATTCATGACAGTTCACCTGCTCCTCATGGCAGTTCACCTCCAGGTGTTCCAGACTCTGCTCCTCTTCCACAGCAACAACAACAGATCGTGAAATTCCAACACTGTGATCGAGTTGGCCATCTAAAAGATCATTGTTTTGATCTTTATCCATGTAAGCATTGTCATAAAACTAGCCATTCTTCACATAGATGCTTCATAAGCAAACGTCCTGCAAGAAAAAAGATTCATCTTGGATGGATCGCTTCTTGGCAATGGGCATCAACAGCCAAGAAGATATTCCAATCACATGTCAGAACTTGTTCCAAATTGTTGAACAGTCTTGCAGTTGAGTTTTCTCCATCATCTCACCTTGTATATGACAAGGGAGGAAATGATGGTCATCTACAAGCTTCAAAATCACATCAAGCAAGCCTGAGCCACAATCTGCCACACCAGTTTCAGAGTTTTAGCCAAAGAAAAAGATGCCCGCGAACATGCCTTTAGTTGGCAATCTAGGACACTTCCTCTAGCAGAAGACTTCGGCTTCAAGCCAGTTTTGGAAGAGTTCCAGGAACAAAATTGAGAACACTTCCTCTAGCAAAAGACTCGAGCTTCTCGCCAGTTTTGGAAGAGTTTCAGGAATTGCATTAAGCATTCCAGAGTTGAGACTTCCCTTTTCAGGTTGAAGTTTTCCCTTTCATGTGGGGTGAGACCTCCCTTTATTTGTTGAACGTTTCCCTCTTCAAAACAATAGGATCACTTCCTCTAGCAGAAGACTCCAGCTTCTTGCCAATTTTGGAAGAGTTCCAAGAACTCCACTAAGCGTTCCACTGTTGGTGGCCATCCTTAAACCACTGCCCTTTATACCAACATTTCAGAGAGCACATTCAACCTAGTGCTGCCATGCATTTTTGCAGATTTTGTATTATAGCTCTCTTCTTGGACCCATACATAACCCTTCGGATTAAGGGGAGGAATATTGGACACCTAATCCTAAATGGGTTAGTGTGGAAACTGAATAGAATAAGTAGTCCAAGAGACCTTGGGATGTGAATCCCAACGGTCACATAATGTACTATAAATGTATATCATTGGTCAATAAAAATTGTATTGCATGTTTTATCTTTCATATCTCTCTTGCTGTCCATGTGTGTTTAACATTGAGAAACCCCTAGGGCACTTCTATTGTTTAGGGGTTACCCATCAAACTTGTGATTTCAATGAATTTGAGCCAAATTTAAGAGAAATTAGTCCAGAATAATCAACCCTAAAAGCTTCCAAAAATTCACACTAAAGACAGCTCGAAACTAGATGAGTTGTCTTTAATTTGATTGTTTGGAGTTTCCGATGCCAGAATCAGGTGGAAAAAATTGTTGTGAAATCTTCATTTATGTTATTTAAACTACTTTTTTTACTGTATATATGGATCAGCAAAACCCCTAACCACAAGTTTGATGGTTAGGGGTTAACCATCAAACTTGTGGTTTCATTCAATTCATGCCGGATTTTAGAGAAATTAGACCAGAATAATCCACCTGAAAAGCTTCTAAAAAGTCAGACTAAAAACAACTAGAAACTAAAGGAGTTGTCTTTAGTGCGGCTTTTTGGAGTTTCCAGTGCGAGAATCTGGTGGTAAAATATGTGGTGAAACCTTGATTTGCTTTATTTAAACTAATTTTTTTATAGTATATATGGATTCAACACCGTGAAAAACACCAAGGGAACTTGTATTGTGAAGGGGTTATGCTTCAAACTTGTGACTTCAATGAATTCATGCCAGAATTTAGATAAGTTAGACAAGAATAATCCACGAGTCCAAAAAGTCGCACTAAGGACAACTCAAAACTAAAGGAGTTTTCTTTAGTGCGACTTTTCAGAGTTTCTCGTGTCAAAATCTAGTGGTAAAATTTGTGGTGAAACCTTAATTTGTATTATTTAAACTAGGTTTTTTTTACTTTATATATGGATTCAACAATCTCACAAAACCCCTAGGGCGCTTCTATTCTTCAGGGTTACACATCAAACTTATGATTTCAATGAGTTCTTGTCAAATTTTTGAGAAATTAGACTCGAATAATCCACTAGAAAAGCTTCGAAAAAGTCGCATTAAAGATAACTTGTAGCTAAAGGAGTTGTCTTTAGTGCGACTTTTTGGAGTTTCCAGTGCTGGAATCTGGTGGAAAAGTTTGTGGTGAAAGCTTGATTTGTGTTATTTAAACTAGTTTTGTAACTTTATATATGGATTCAACACCGTGAAAAACCCTTAGGGCACTTCTATTGTGCAAGGGTTACGTGTCAAACTTATGATTTCAATGAATTCCTGTCTGATTTTAGAGAAATTAGATGAGAATAATCCACTGGAAAAGCTTCAAGGAAGTCACACTAAAAACAACTCGAAACTAAAGGAGTTTTCTTTAGTGCGACTTTTTTGGATTTTCTCGTGCTAGAATCCTATGGAGGCATTTGTGATGAGATCTTGATTTTTGTTATTTAAACTAGTTTTTTGACTGTATATATGGATTTATCAACCATCAAAAATGTGATTTCAGTGAATTCTTGCCGGATTTCACAGAAATTATATTGTAATAATCCACGGGAAAAGCCTCCAAAAAGCCGCACTAAAGACAACTTGAAACTAAAGGAGTTTCCTTTAGTGCAACATTTTGGAGTTTTCGGTGCTGAAATCCAGTGGAAAATTTTGTGGTGAAATCTTGATTTGTGTTATTTAACCTAGTTTTTTTATTTTAATATTATAAATAAATTATTTGATAAATTTAATTAAATAAAAAAACCAACATTTTAAAATAATAATAAAGTTTGTGAATATAATTTTTTTAAAATTTTTGTAATATAAAACAATAAGAACCCCTATATTTAAACTTGGGATTCATGAATTATGCGGATTTTGACCGGAAAATATGCATGAAAGTCTTTCAAAAGTCGCGTTATAGACTACTGCATTACCAAATAGTATTCTTAATTTTTAAAATTAAATTAAATATATATATATATAATATAATATATAGTTTTAATTATATTTTAAATAATTTAGCTTTATTTTCTTTTAAAGATTACTAAATAAAAAATTGGTCAAAGTAAATGACGATGACCGCCATCAATATTATTGGGTAGAGAGACACATTCTACAACTGAGTATGAGGGGATGCGTAAGTATGTCACGTATCCAATAAAATATTAATAAAAAAACTAATGTCTAAGTAATCATGGTGCTAAAAACTAGGGATTTGATCTCTCTCGAGAGTTAGATGGATCTAAGGTGGTATAATTTTGTCAACTCCGTTCTCTTAAGGTATTATGTGGTCAAAGGTCACTAATTCTTAACTCCAATAGTGAAAACCCAACAATACTAAGGGTATTGTGAGCAAGATGATGCTATTAGTGGGTGATTTTGACAACTTAGGGCTAAAGACAACTCCATATATTAGTTAGACAAGGTATTTTCCATCATTTCAAAATTGCTAAAAATACTAAAAAAAACCATTTAATCTATTTCATAATTTCAAAAATGACAAGAATATTGTGGAAAAATTCATGTTGAAATCTTGATTTGTGTTATCTAAACTAGTTTTTTTACTATATATATGGATTCATCAGCGTGAAAAATCCCTAGGGAACTTCTACTATGCACTGTTTACAAATAAAGTTGTGATTTCAATGAATTTGTGCTTGATTTTAGAGAAATTAGACTCAAATAATCGAGCGGAAAAGCTTCCAAAAAGTCGCACTAAACACAACTGGAAGCTAAAGGTGTTGTCTTTAGGAAGACTTTTTGTAGTTTTTGTCTTTATTCTCAAATTTAATATTAAATATATATTACATTAATATTTGAACAGAAATTATAATGTTGTGGAAAACAAAAAAATGTAAAAAGAAAAATGTATGGCAAAAATTATTGATTTTAATATTAGTTAAATAATTTTTTTATTTGATAAGTTTAATTAATATAAAAAACCAATATTTTTTAAAAATAATAATTTAAAGTTGGGTAAATATAATTTTTAGGAATGTTTTTATAACATTAAAACAAATAAAAACTCATATTATACAACTTTACATTAAATTTTAAAATCAAAATATTTATTAGAAAATTAGTATTGCTAATTTTTAAAATTAAAATTTAATATAAATATAAATATAGTTTTAATTATATTTAGAATAATTT
>APFE030232345.1:0-102786 GCA_000404065.3 Pinus taeda | reverse complement strand
ACTCAGTTTACTGAGTTAAGTCCAGTTAAATTAGTTCCAAATTGTTTGAGGAACTAATAGTGAGTTAATAGTCAGTTGATGCATTAATGCACTCAACTAGTGCTACCCAGTTAACTGAAGATTCCCTCATCAAAAACTCATGCATGTCTATTCTGAGAAAGACCCAGTTGAGATTAATGTTCAAGGGCAGTTTACTATCAGTTCCATGTGTTTTCTCATGGAGAAAACTCATGCATGCAGTCAAGGATTGATCCTTGAGGATTACGCAGTTTTGGAAGGCTAATCATCCACAAGGAATAGCGCAAGGAAATAGGAGCTTGGAGGGCAGAGAGGAAGGCTGGAGAGAAGCCAAGAATGCCTGTGAGCATCTGTGAGGATTGTACTGAGAGCTGGCTAGCTGTGAGAGCTAAGGATTTGTATAATTCCTATGTATTTCCACCATGTATGATAATACAATAGTGTGGCATTTTATCTGAGGATTTCCCCAAAGTATTTTCATGTGTATTGTGCCATTGATTCTTCTTCTTCTGGTTATATTGTTCAACTTGATCTTTAAGCTTCCACAAATTAATAGTAGAAGTAGATTATAGTATTTTGCTTTGATTTATATTGCATTATTGGGTTAACCTATCATAGATTTTCTACACCTTACAGAACGAGTACCCCAGAGTTGGTGGAATTGAAGTTACAGCTTAAGGATATGCTTGACAAGGGATACATAATGCCAAGTGCATCACCTTGGTGTGCACTAGTATTTTTTGTGGAGAAGAAGGATGGTACTCTCATATTGTGCATTGATTACATGTAGTTGAACAGAGTGACCATCAACGATAGGTATCCATTGCCACAGATTGATTATTTGTTTGATTAGCTGAAAGAACCAGTAATGTTCTCAAAGATTTGATCTGAGATCAAGATATCATCAAGTGCACATCAAAGAAGAAGATATTTACAAGACCACATTCCATACTAGGCACGAGAATTATGAGTTTGTGGTGGTACCATTAGGTATTACTAATTCTCCAGCTACTTTCATGTGTTTAATGAATAGTGTGTTGCATTCTTATTTGGACAAATTTGTTATATTGTTCATTGATGATATATTGATATATTCTAAGAATGAGGAAGATCATGCAAAGCACCTTACATAAGTGTTGACATTGTTGAGAGAGCATCAGTTGTGTGCCAATCTTAGCAAGTGCAGTTTCTTTCAAACTCCAGTTCATTATTGGGGACATGTTGTTTCCAAGGATGGGATAGCAGTGGACTCAGAAAATATTAAAGTTATCATGGAGTGTCTAGCTCCTAGGAATGTGGATGAGGTCGGGTCATTCATGAGATTAGCAGGTTATTGCAAGAGGTTCATAAGGAACTTCTCACATATTTCCTATCCTATTACATATTTGCATTGAAAAGGAAAGTTTGAATGACTAAAGAATGTGAAGCTAGTTTTGAGTGGTTGAATAATTTTCTTACAAATTCTCTGATCTTGAAGATTTCATATCCAGATAAATATTTCGTTGTATGTATAGACGCTTGCAAGAGACAACTTGGTGGAGTCCTGATGTAGGAGGGACAGTTGGTATCTTATGAATTAAGGAAGTTGAATGAGCACGAGCAAAACTATGTGACTCATGATCTTGATTTGGCAGTTATCATTCATGTTCTGAAGATTGGAGGCATTATCTTCTTGGAAAAAGGTTTATTCTGATGAGTAATAATAGTGGACTACGGTACTTGTTTGACCAACCTAATCTGAATTCCAAGAAAGAAAGATGGTTGGCTACTCTCAGTGAGTTTGATTTCAAGATTAGCTACATTAAGGGCAAGGAGAATTAGGTTGCAAATCCTCTCAGTAGGAGGGTGCAGGTGAATCATATTTCAAGTATTGTGAGTTCTCATGGAACATATTTGCAGGAGTGAATCTTGTAGGCAAGAAAACATGATGACAGGTACTATCAGCTGAAGCAGAGATTGTAGTAGTAGGGTGAAGGTAATAGGGATGAGGAATAACATCTCATAGCATATGGCCTGGTCAGATTTAGGAACAGGATTTATGTGTCAGACGACAATGAGCTCAAGAAGCTTATCTTGAGGGATTTTCATGTCAAGTTGTATTCAAGTCAATCAGGATATCAAAATACTTGGACATCATTTAAGAGCTTCTATCATTGGTCGGATTTGAAGAAAGAGGCGATTGATTTTATTGCAATATGTTCGGATTGTCAGCAAGTAAAAGTAGAGTGTAAGCATCCAACTAGTTTGTTACAACTAATTCTAATTCCAGAGTGGAAATGGGAGGTCATTTTCATGGAATTCATTACAAGTTTCTGAGGACATTGAAGCAACATGATTCCATCATGGTTGTGTTTGACAGGTTAAGTAAGGTATCTCACTTCAGTATAGTGAAGTATACTAATTCATCTTGTGAGTTAGCTCAGATTTTCATCAGGGAGATAGTGAGATTGCATGGTGTTCCCAAGAAGATCATATCAAACAGAGATTCCAAGTTCATTTTCAATTTTTGGAAGGAGTTGTTTGCAGACTTGGGGATAGAGTTGGATTTCATTATAGCTTATCACCATACAAAGATGGACAGACAGAGAGGGTCAATAGGATTCTTGAGGATGTTTTTCATGCATTAGTAGAGGAAGTGGGAAGAGTATCTTCCACTCATAGAGTTTGCATATAATAATGGGTATTGGGAGTCCTTGAGGATGAGTCCATTTGAGGCTATTTATGGGAAGAGTTGTAATACTCCTATCAGTTGGAGTGATCCAATGAACAAGGTATTGATTGGACTGGATATGTTGGTTGAGATAGAGAAAGCTATGGAAGTTATCAAGAGAAATATAAATATAACACAAGATGGGAAGAAGAGTTATATAGATAAACATAGAGCATTCAAGGAGTTTCAGGTTGGAGAGCATGTGTACTTGCACATCAAGCCCAAGAGGATTTCCTTGAGGATTGGATCATGTGCCAAGTTGGCACCTTGGTATTGCATACCTTTTGAAATCCTTGAGAGGATTGGAATAGTGGCCTATAGACTTGCACCGCCACCAACAGTGAAATTCTATGATGTCTTCCATGTTTCATTGCTTAAGAAGTATGTCTAGAATGTTGATCATGTGATTAATTGGTCTATATTGTAGTTGTAACCAAAGGGAGAGTTCCAACCAGACCGTTAGTGCATTTTGCAATGGAAACAATTCATGCTCCGAAACCAAGCAATCGAGCAAGTTAAAGTGCAGTGTAAGCACCTTGGGCCCAATGAAGTTACATGGGATATGGCTGATCATATGTGGGCTATGTATCCTTCTTTATTTGTTGGTTAATCAAATGATTTCGATTTATGTGTTTTGGTTTATGTTTATGCATATGTGTATTGTATATATTGAAATGACTTGCGTTATAAAGCTCTAATAAGAAATGTGTTGTAAGTATTGTGTTATAAAGCTCGAATAAGCAGTATGGTGTTCGTGGTTTTAGCGGTTTGGTCTGATGTAAATGTTGCATCGAGATGTGCTATAAATCTCCATGGGAAGCATGTTTTTCTAGTTATAAGATTCAGTGAACATTGAGGATGGTGTTCCCCCAAGGGGGAGGGGTTTGTAATAGCTCATAGTTTATTGTTCATGTAAATAAAATAAAACCAAGGTCATGGGACATGTATTCCAACCTGAATGTAGGGAAAAAAACTTTAGTGGGCATCACTTGTGATTAATTAATGGTTATGGAAATTGGCAAAGGCATTAGCAAAGGCAAAGAGGAAATAATTCACAACTATTTGTGAAAATAAAGGAAAATAGGAGAAAATATAGGTGAAGAGACACCTATTTGCATGCTAAGGAAATTAGAGGGAAAATGAAGGAAAATGAAGAAAAGAGAGCCATAAATGATAAAAAAGGCTTCAAAGAATTAGTTCACAATTTTTTGTTCGTTTAGCTTTTGTGAGTTCAGTTTTTGGCTCTCTCAATCATTCTCTCATACTCTTGCACATTTAGAGCATTCTTGGAGCACTCTAGTATTCACTTGGATTCAAAGAAAGAAGGCAAAGGAAAGTAGGGAAGTGAAAGGAGATAGTTGGATCA
This sequence comes from Pinus taeda, assembly GCA_000404065.3. Classification (NCBI taxonomy): domain Eukaryota; kingdom Viridiplantae; phylum Streptophyta; class Pinopsida; order Pinales; family Pinaceae; genus Pinus; species Pinus taeda. The sequence goes on along the minus strand of APFE030232345.1, from coordinate 98,692 downwards.
ACAACTATAATAAGGATATGTTGCATGTGTGTTTTCCTTGTTTATTTTTTGGTGCATGGTATATGCATGTGATTATATGGTTACGTATTTTCATTGGCATGGTGGTTTGCTTGGATTGACACTAGTTTCAACCTCACCTTTCCATTTCCTAGATAGCCATGGTGTTGTGGGTTTTTCCACTTGATTTTATGATTGGTTCTCAGGTTCCCTATGGTTGTGGGTTGGAAACAAATGCTCTGGAAGCCTTGGAATAGTTTGGGTTGAGTTACTAGTTCATGGAGTCGTCAGTTGGGACAAACACTCTAGAGCCCTTGGTGGGTTGATTTACTATTCCCTGGAGCCATGGTTGGAACAAATTATCTAGAGCTTTGGAAGTTTGTGGGTTGACTTACTAGTTCCTAGAGCCCTAGACAACTTGGCTAGAGATTGATCTTGTTGATGTTAGTGATTTCTAGACCGTAGAGGTGTAATCACTCTAGTTGAGGGTTGAGGTGGTTTGGCCTCTGAAATCCATGGTTGGTTTTGTTTTGATTTATTTCATGAGATCCCACATTCATGCTTGGAATATGTCACATGGGTGACTGACATAAATAAAGATTTGGTTTGACCCAATCTATGGTTGGGTGGTACATGGAAGTCCCTGACTTGGTTGGTATTTTCATATGTTAATGAGAGTTATTTTCATACTGTGATTTATGAATACTTGTATTAGTTATCATGTTGACATTATGGCTTATTTTCCATGGTTCTATGTTGGCTAGTTATTAGTTATATGCCAATTATATGATGTATTCTATCTGTGGGTCCTATCATGTTTTGATAAGTTATTGAATGGTTGATGAATGCATGTAATAACAAGAATTATTGCAGATAGCTAGATAAGTCTTAGAGCCTTCTTGGTGATTCTCATATAAATTTTATGATCATATATGCATTCATGACCTGTAGCTTACATGTTTTCCATATGTTTGATGAAATGTTTGGCATAGGCTAGGCATGTCTAGGTCAAGTTCTCGCTTGTGTTTTGATTGATCAACATTGGCATTGCCTTGGATTGTATTCTGGAAATTTACAGGAAATTATTGGTAGTGGTCTGGAGGTTATCCTGAAAAATTAGCTCAGATCTTAGAACCACTGGCATTGAACTGGGGATTTTAAGTTGTAATTCTATGGATAATGGCTTGTGTGTGTGGTTGGGGCCTCATAATCATACTCTTTCCTTACTATGCATGCAGTTGGGGTGTTAGGTCAATAGAAAAGGGTTCCAGCTCATGGATTAACCACCTGGGGTGGTTTTTAGCCTTCTGAGTGGTTTTTGGTCTATAAGGGATTGTCATCTTACGATCGAATTATAGGCCCCACTTCGATAACTAGAACTTGGAGGTTGGGTCATGCCATAGTGACACTTGTCTCATGTTTACCCTGGAAAGCTAGTGAATTTAGGTTAATGTGGGAGGAGACATTACAAGGGACAAGGGCTACACAAGGCCAAGCATGTCTCCATGGGGAGAACTAGTTTTATTTGTTAAGAAGAGGAATGGAGCACTCATGTTTTACATTGATTACCGATAACTAAACAAGGGACCATTAAAAAAAAGTATCAATTTCCACGGAATAATGATTTATTCAATCAATTGAGTGGAGCAACAATCTTCTCCAAAATTTATCTGAGATCAGACTATCATCATGTGTGAATAAAGGATGAGGATATCCATAAAAATTCCTTTAGAACAAGGTATGGGCATTATGAATTGTGGTAGTTGTGTTTGGGCTTATCAATGCACTTGCAACTTTTATGTTCCTTATGAACAAAGTGTTTCACCCTTATTTGGATAAGTTTGTCATAGTCTTCGGTGATGACATTCTGGTCTATTCAAAGACCAAGGAGGAACATGAAGAACATCTAACCGCATTACTACAATTGCTAAGATAGAATAAGCTTTATGAAAATCTTAATAAATGTAATTTAGTTTAGTCACAAATTCATTACTTGGTAAACATTGTCTCAAGAGAGGGAGTAGTAATTGATCCAAAGAAGGTTAAGGCCATCATGGAATGGCCAACACCTAAGAAAGTCCTGAAGTTAGATCCTTCATGAGACCAAAAATCTATTACGGGAGGTTCATTAAGAACTTCTATAATATTTTCCACTCGATTACTACTTTGCAGAAGAAAGGAAAGAGGTTCGAATGGATAATTTATTGTACTATGATTTTCGATCAGGTGAAACAATTGTTAACCAATGCACCAATACTAAGAATAACAGATCTTGAAAAGGATTACATTATATGTACAAATTCCTACAAGGAGGGACTTGGTGGAGTCCTGATGCAAGAAGATAAAGTGATCTATTATGAATCTCAAAAGTTAAATGAGAATGAACAAAACTATGTAACTCATGACTTGAAATTGGATGCCATCATCCACGCTTTCAAGATGTGGAGACACTACCTTCTCAGTAGAAGGTTTACTCTATTGACTAATCATGTAGGGCTGAAACATTTATTTGAAAAACCCAAGTTAAATGCAAGGAAATATATATGGTTGGCCACACTCAGTGAATTTGACATTGAAATCAAATATATAAAAGGAAGAGAGAACAAAGTAGATGATGCACTTAGCAGGACGGTGCAATTAAACCATTCAGCAGCGATAAGTTCCTATGGAACAATTCTTGAAGAAAAGATAAAAAGGCGTTGGGTAGCAAGATGAAAATTATCAACAATTAAAGGAGAAGATACCACAAGTCTCTTAAGGCAATGGAGGTAAGGAATGCTTCCTTACAAAAAAGGGTTTGGTTAAATTCAAAAACAGAATTTATGTCCCAAGTAGTAATGACTTGAAGAGACTCATATTAAGATAATTTCATGTGAAGCCATATTATATCCATCTAGGATATCAAAAGACTCTAGAAACTATCAATAAATTTTATTGGTGGCCAAATTTGAAAAGAGAGGTAGCTGATTGTATCTCCAAGTGCATAGAGTGCCAATAAGTGACGGTTGAGTGCAAACACTCAACTGGCTTACTACAGCCTATTCCCATTCTGGAATGGAAGTGGGAAGTGATTTTTATGGATGTCATTATAGGGTTTCCAAGGACTCCAAAACAACATGATGCAATCATGGTAGTGGTCGACAAGTTGATTGAGGTGGCTCACTTCGTGGCTATTAAATTTACAAATTCAACAAGTAAGTGAAGAAAAATTAATTGGAACATTAACTTATTTATGGATATTTACCAAGAGGAACAATAAAAATAACCAACAACAAAACACATAAATATTATAAACACAATATTTATATGGGAAAACGCCAAATCTGGGGAAAAACCCATCCCAATTAAATTTCATTAACCTTGGCCAAAACCCTCGCCAACCCAACCAAGTGAGCCTTCCCCACTCACCTCCCTAACCTACATTACAACGAATTTTTTCCATCCTTTTATGGTCTCCATTTAATGCAATGCCATGGGCAGAAAACCATGTGTATACAGTATCATGTGCCCTAAAACTACCACTATTTAACCTATTCAACCTTGAATCTAACCTTGATTCAATTTACCTAGCGTTCCCCCCTTAAAATTGACTTGGGGTTCCTTGAATAAATCTAGCCAACCTTGCCAAGTGAGTTAGCCCAACCCTACTCACTATGGCCCTTACCCCCCTCAAAGTTTTTACCTAGGGTATCTGTTAACCTGACATCCTCCCTATCATCTTGGTCAAGCCCAAAATTTACTAGTGATTACACAGGGGTATGCATGCCATACCAAGTCTTACACTATATGCCCATTTACATTCAAAATTTGACTTCTTTATAATTTAATTAATACATACATATGTAAATAATACGTACATACATACATACATACATACATACTACATACATACATACATACTTCATACATATATATATATATATATATATATATATATATATATAAGGTTCTTTCATTGTTTCTACTCATTCCCTTATTCCGTCCTCTTGCCAGATCTTTGAAGTCCATCAGGTTTCAAGCAAAATGTCCCTCCTTTTCAACTAACCTGGGCCATCATCTACCGAAGCACATCATCATTGACAATCACATTTCACTTCTTCCCATATATCCAATTGTGGTCGGAACGACACATCGTTCCCTTTAACGAATATTTCTCCCCAATATCATCCTTGCCAAATGCTTATGGTGATATGAGTTTTAGAAACTATGCACAACACCTCCTGCAGTGTATCTTGATAGTAGACTCGACTACCTCTATCGCATCGGGTCTTTTGCAAGGTTCCTCCACCTCCTCCTCATGTTCTTTCTTTTGATGATGCTCGTACAACACATACCCATTGCTGACCATGATGGCTGCCATAGTGGCCTCTGATACCAGATGAAGAAAATTTAACCATACCATTCACTTGTTTATGGAGATTCACTGAGAGTAACAATAAAAATAACTAGCAACAAAACACATAAATATTAGACACACAATATTTATCCGGTAAAACCACAAATTTGGGGAAAAACTCATTCCAATGAAATTTCATTAACCTTGGCCAAAACCCTGGCCATTCCAGCCAAGTGAGCCTTCTCCACTCACTTCCCTAACCTACATTACAATGAAGTCTTTCTAGCCTTTTATAGGCTCCATTACATGCAATTCCATGGGCAGAAAACCACAGGAACACAATATCATGTGCCCCAAAATTTCCACTGTTTAACCTAGTTAGCCTTGACTCTAACCACGAGTCAATTTACCTAACAGTGAGGCAACTCAAGTTTTCATAAAGGATATTGTGAGATTGCATGGAATTCCCAAGAAAATCATCTCAGATAGAGATGCCAAATTTACTTCAAGGTTTCGGAAAGAGTTGTTTGCGGGCTTGGGAATAGAGTTGGCTTTTAGCACAACATATCATGCTTAGAATAATGGGAAAACAAAGAGAACAAAAAAAATTCTTGAATACATGTTAAGGATATATGTAATGCACCAACCCAAGAAGTGGGAAGAGTACCTTCCACTTGTGGAATTTGCATACAACAATGGGTATCAAGAGTCGCTAAGAATGAGCCCATTTGAAGCGCTTTATGAGAGGAGTTGTAACACTCCTATTAACTAGATTGATCCATTGAATATGATCCTTATTGGGCCTGATATGTTTAAAGACAAGGAGTAGGAAATGCAAACCATCCAAAGAAATTTTCATAAGACAAGAAGAAGTGATATGCGGACTAGCACGGAGTTCACAAGGAATTTTAAGTTGGGGAACATGTTTTCTTGTCTCTTAAACCCAAGAAGATCTCCTTGAAATTTGGGTCATGTGTCAAGTTGGCACCATGGTTTTGTGGGCCTTTTGAAGTGCTCTAAAGGATAGGGCCAATGACCTATAGGTTTGCTTTGCCTCCATCCATCAGAGTGCATGATGTTTTCCATGTTTCATTGCTTAAAAGATATCTGAAGGATGTTAATCATGTGATTGATTGGTTTGTGTTATAGGTAGAACCAGAGGGAGAGTTCCAACCAGAACCTCTATGCATCATGAATTAGAGGAAGATCATGCTCCAAAACTGAGCAATAGAGCAAGTCAAAGTCCAGTGGAGGCACTTTGGGCCCAAAGAAGCCACGTGTGAAACGATTGACTAGATGTGGGAAAAATACCCTTTCTTATTTGTTGAGTTGAAGAAAATGTAAATATTGTATATAATTGTGTATATAAAGCTCCATAATCAGCAATGCTTGATCTAAGGCATGTTTTTTGTATATGTTTATTGAACACCCAAGAAAGTGTCCCCCAAAGAGGGGGAGGGGGATTGTGACATCCCCTAGTTAATATATCTCAATTGTAAATAAATTGTAATTGATTAAAGGCTAAGAAAAGGGACACATATTCCGAACTACTTGAGGAATGGATTGTTTTAAAAATCAGTTCTAGTTGGATGAGTGGTTTTTATTGGGATGACTAAGAAATAAAATTAAATGAAAAGAAGAGGACAATTACAGGTGTCCTTTAAGCTCCAACAACAAGCAAGAAGAGGAAAAAATATTGAAAGAAACACGGATTGCACTATCCTGAGTGGTTGACTGGCATGGAGCTCAAAAGAAAAAAGATTGTTAGTCTGTTTGAAAACACACAATATGCATATGCATACGCAACGAAGAAAAAACTCTCTCTCATTCTCTCTCATGTGCAAAGACAATGGAAAAAGGAAGAGTGCATTTTGATTACCCTCTGGTGCATACATGCAGGCAACAGAAGAGGAGACACAATGAGAATGCTATAATAAAAATTCCTTCAAGGGTGGAGGTGAGAAAATAAAGAGAGCAGTGATCTAATTTGGAGAAAGGAAGCTCTAGAGGAGATAGAAACCAGTTGAAGAACCCTCATAGAGGCTTACTGGGTAAAATAATTATAGAGAGTAGTCACTTAGCGGTAAGGCTAAAGAACCCATTGAAAGCTTGTGGATTGATGAAACTACTATTTTGGGAAGAGTCATTCGGGTGCTTGTGAGGGTTGTTGAACCACAAAGAGTTTCCTTAGGGTTGAAGCTCTAATGCTTGATTCACTGATGAACCACCTGGAGAGGTGATTTCTTACCCATCAGTATCTTATCCATTGATGAACCTTCCCTTAATGTGGACTATTGTCTCTTGAAAGTAGAGACTCTCCGCACTATGGTATCCTGTCATGGATGTTATTTATGTCTGAAAAGATTGAGTGAAAGATTGTGTAGTTGGTGGATGAAGGTAGAGTTTCCTTGTGGCATCCTATTTCAACTATAATATTGGTGAAATATCCTCTTAGAAGCACTCAACCTCAAGCACTGGAATTTGGCTCGGGGGCGATAGCTACAGGTAACTGTGGTTGTAGCTTGTCAATGCTTGGGTGGAGAGTTAGAGTCCCACTCTCAGTTGTTAAATCTCTTATAAGATAAGTTCACTCTTATACTTTGTGCTTGTGTTTGTTATTATGTCTTTGTTTATTGCATGGAAATAATGTTGCTAATACCTATGATTGTTGTTCTTGCATAAATGAGGAATGTAAATAATTGTGTAAAGATCTTGTGAAAAGGACCATTGCTGGTGGATGTGATGATCTTGAAATAAATTAAGTCTTCCTGAGCATGAAGAGATTGAAATATATGTAAATGGGTAATGTATTTGTATTGACCGACGTTTGAATGTTTTATTTAAGAATTGGTTACTTTTTTAATTGTCTCGAGTTTGTGGATTGGTTTGTATGACCTATGTGCGAGGAGGTAGGTAGCCTCTACGAATTAATTAATTGAATGTAAGAAAAATAATGAGACCAGTGGGTCTTGGTTTCTACTTCACAATCTCAGGTGGATGACATATATATATGTGTGTGTGTGTGTGTGTGTGTGTGTGTGTGTGTATAACAAGCGCTAAGGGGAGAGTTCCTTGAAAACCATCATTTCAAGTTATTGTACACAATGATCAAGCAGGGCTAAGTGGAAAAGATTTAGACAAAAATGGGCTTAACCTTCGAAGTGCATAGAGTCAGGGGGTGTAGATCATATGGCATGTGGCTCGGTGTTAGAGTGCATTAGCACTAACGCAAATCGACAATGAATTGAAGTTTCCATTAAACAACAAGGATCCAATAGGGAACACCCCCTATGTATGTATCAAATCAAAGTCGGCCCCCCACATACCATATATTTGGCAGGTGATATTTAAGTCATCAGATCAATCCTATGGAACTGGTTACTAAAATATGAACGCAGACCCCCCTGGTGACATTAGCAGGGGGGGTCCACAGTCCAATCAGAACTATCAAAACAATTTTTCTTGTCTACACTGTCGAATTAGAAACACAACACATGGTGTGGAGCATGTGACAAAAGATGACTTCATCCCGACATTTAGAGCCAGTGACGTCCCCTTGGACTTTGGACCCCAGATATTTTTGGTGCAAGGTATAGTTGAATGCCTAGGATTTAAGTTCTAGGGTGACTTTCCATGTGGGGTATTTTCTATGGGGACGATTTTTGTGTGGCATGAACATATTCATTTACCTGTCAAGGGGGAGGTTAAGCCTAAATGCAAAGTATGTGTTGTCACGTAGCCCGTAAGATTGTCCCCGGGAAGTTTCAGCGGCGTATAGTGTCGAAACTCGTCGGGATTTACTCCTCAAGGTGACATGGCTATAAAGACTTATGCATGTATATTATATAAGGGTATATTTATATATATTATGTGAATTGAATATTAGACCTGTTTAACAAGTATGAGTTAGTCGGCAGCTACCATGTGGCCTATGACATGGACAACAACATGGGAGCCACATGGGGACCACATGGGCACTGAGATTCGAGAGCCATCTCTTTTTATCCGGGAGCTAGATTGGAGAAAAATTTATATCATTGGAAAGCTCTAGACGAGTCAAAAGCAACAATGTTATTCAATTTAAGTTATGATATGGTTGAAATATATCAAAAAATTTAGACCCCATTTCCATAACGAGACATTAGAAGTTGCGTCGACTTAGTAATTTCCTCCTTCTAACCTTGGTTAGGGCCAAGGTCGATAGGGAGTACGTTATAGGCAGGGATTGTCATGTGTCAACCACATGTAGTTGGTGTGGCATTGTACAATGGGGATATGGGGGCAAAAATGATATCCATACGACAATGGTATGGATGTTGATGTGGTGCTTAAGAGGGAAAATATCCAAATGGGAATAAATTTGCTTCTAGAGCTCATATTTTGATGAAATTTATATCCTTAGAATGATTAGGACGAGTAGAGGATAATGGTGATCTTAGAAATAAGTTTCAATGGGGTTTAAGGAAGATAATTTTGATAAACACATCTCCATAAAGTAATCTTGGAGGTTAGTTCTAGACACCCCAATCCCTTAAAAGGACCTTGAGGGGGTTAGTTTCGCTACAAACCTTCTCCAAACATAAAACACTTATGAACCCCGATTCATCCTACCATTAGGTCTAATAGGGAGGTTTTTGGATCCTAAGAATCACAAGAGCTTAAATCCCTACCAATCCCCCAAGCCTGAAAGAATATGAAATAAAGTGAAGTCTAACATTTGGTCTAGGGACATAATTGTGCACCCAAGTAAAGCATGATAGTTTTTACTATGATCAGTTTATTATATTCAAAAGAATTATAAAATCTAGTAAAGTATCTCTTCCAAGTTTAGAATGTAAAAACACTAAAATTTTAATTGATGAAATGCATAAGGCCTCACACTCGAATGTTGACATGGCAGCGTAGAAGTGGTCATTAGTTGTACCATGTGTAATTGCCATGTGGAATCCCCCCTAATAGTTTCATCCAACTAAGAATTCCATATAACATCTTGGATATATGTTACATGGTGGCATAATGATGTTCCTTTGAGAATTGTTCATCCATATTGTAGTTCAAATACACCCTCCTTGTTCTTAGACCTTAAAGTTCATTGAAATGATCTATGATAAGAGTTGAGTATGTTGCATAATTTGGGCAGCTTGAAAAGATGAGATCCCATATCACTTCAACTAAACAACCCCAAAATAAAAGAGAATGGATCTTTGGGTTAAATTATTGGGTACAAGGGGAAGCTTGAGCATTTAATAAGACCAAAGGATACAAATTTTCTTTTCCTACTAGACCTAAAAACACTATAGAAAACAATTAATTTTGGAAAGCAAAAGACTTAGAAAAATTTAATAAAAACAATAAGCACCTCACTTGCCACAACCACAAATACATCAATTCCACATGGTGCATCATAGATCCACCATTTTTCTTAGTCTTATTTTAAGGAGTGCCACATGGAAAAACTTGAGTAGACCATGTGTCATTTGATCAATCATTGTTAATATTGTCATGGTTACTTGACATTATCCAAGTCTTCCACATGTCCATGTAACTTTCTCCATTGCACCTAACAACAATTTAATCAGTTAAACTATTCACATGGCATCCCTTTAAGACTAATAATTCAAATACTTATGGTAGGTAGTTTTCAACAATTCTTTTCCTTATGTTACACAACCCATCTCATAGAATTGCTACTAAATTAGATTAGGTTCTATAATATTATAGGTACATGGAGTTGATACAAATCGAACAACTTATGTTTAGGCTTTACAAGAGCTCCTTTGAACACCTTGTAGCTTAAATAGAACCTAGGTTTATAACCAATGTCCACCACTTCAACACCATGAGCATTGAGGGTTCGTTGCCATGTGGCATATTGATGTCTCCACACCAACATGATGACGTCAATAATGTAAGGTGCCAAGACAAGTGCACTGACTAAATCCTCTAACATGGCATGGATGGCATCAACAAGTTAGAATGGAGAAGTCAATTGGCATTTCCAATATGTGACACATGTGACATAGGTAAAGGGATTCTTTCTTCATCAAAATTTATCTATGTATTCATGCCTCAAATTCTAAAGAAATTTAGTTGAATTTTATAATGTATTTTTGATCCACCTGCCCAAGAGGATTTCCTTGTTCACGATTTGAATTGTATAAGTCCTTTCCAAGACATGACATTATGCTTGATTTTGTTTAATAATGTTTTCAAGTTGAAGACCTCTGGTAGACCTTGACCCTCATGTTCCTTATTGTTGCATGAATCCTTTCGTAGAATCAAATGTTGCTTTAATCATGATTTATAATATTTTTGCTCTGATTGGATGGGTGGAGTGAGATTCTTATGTTTCTCTACTTGTAAAACTCTTCCCATTGACTTGACCTTATATTAAAATTGAATTCTATAATGTTTTAGGTTCAAGGATATAACACGTAGATTTGAAGGGATTATACACTAAATACACATGGGACGAAGTATGCTCAAAAGCACAAGATTGTGCTACATTTTTCTCATTGAGGATGAGACAATGATGGCATGTATCCATAGTGGGTGAAACAAGAATTACATTGATATGAATAGTAAAGAAAGATTATAAGGGCATGTAACAATCCTATACATTGTCATGTGTCCAAACCAATGATAGTAGGGTTGACTCAATGGATGTGTGCAGTAATCATAAAAATATTGACAATCACAACATGGAAGCTTCAAAAGGACAAGTGGTAGCCACATATTCTAACACATGGAACTAGTAAGGTGTCCAATCTTGGTAAAGTGCCCATTCTTATAAAAAAAAAATATGTAAGTATTTGAATTTCAAATTTGAGGAAAAATTTAGTTGGGTGCTATAAAGAATTTTGGGTTTGCATGGTCATGCAATTTTTTTATTTTTTTTTTGCCTTGCATGAGTTTTATGCTAAACCTAAAGATGAATTTAAATTTCATTTGTAGTCTTTCAAGAATGACTTACATGAGTGGATTTTGGCCCTAGTATTCTCCACTTTGCAAAATTCCTCCCGCAAACCCAACATTAAATTTAAGAGATTTCATTACAGTTTAACTTTGCAAGCAAGAGCCAAAATTCACATGACCATGCTAATAAGGACAAATGGATTGAGAGGATAGGTGGTAACCCAAAGAATGTCATGTGGAGATATGATGCATTTTATGATGTAAGCTAAAGAGCCTTTTTGTGTAGCAAAATGTCCAAGTCCTTGTCATTCATATCTTAGTGAACTTCATTGGGTTTTATAGTATTTTGGATTTGCTTGACAAGTAGATTCTACCTTCTAGTTATTTCCTTCTTCTTTTTTATAATTCCTTTCTTGGACCTAATGCTAGAATTAGCTACACACTATACTTCCGTTCATGATTCATGTAGCCATTCAATCAATTAGTTATTAGAATCTATAATATTATGGCTTGGGTGATCAGATGAAATAGAGCTCTCATGTTTTCAAGATGTGTTATCCTTTCAATGGATATGATGAGGAAGTAAATAAGACTTAATTAATATCATAGGTTTAAGGCATGGCATAGGCAGTTTTGAAGAATTAATCTAAGCATTGTACAAAGAATGAAATTTTCTTAAAGGAATTGGGCGCTTTCATGTGGTAGACATTTAAGATGTAATGTAAGTGTGATGAGGACTAGTCAAATGAGTCCTTATAGTAGGGTGAGTGTCACAATGTCATTGTGAATGACGTCACCTTATTGAGTAGAGGGGTGTTTCAACCAATAAAACCTTACGGCCTAGCAAAGTGAAGTGAACAAAAGTCCTATTTTGCAAGACACTTGTACTTGCTATCGAGTGTCACATGGTAATGGAGTCTCAAGTACATGTAGATGTGGAACACTTTCCTTATGAAAATCCTTCAAGTATTTTGTAACTCAAACTTAAATTAGGGCTTCAATCGAGTTTATAAAGGGTTCAACTCCAAAGGTGCAAGATTTTGGAGTGGATGACAACATTTTAGGCTTGACTGGTGGGGTGAATCTTACATCTCACTTTCTTAAGCAAACAAAACTATTCATGGATCATTTGAGCCTAAATAATATTGCATAATGATTTTGATTATATAGAGATAGGTGGATTTGAGGCTCTAAACAACACAATGCACAAGTCATGAAATATGCTCTTGAAAATAATAATAAAATTGTGCAAAACACATATTATTTAGTCTTTTGTTTTTTGTTTGCTAGTGTGTTTGTGACTTGTAGGACAAGCTTGTGGTCTAAAAAAGCATGACTTAAGACATCTAAATCATCAAAGTCACTCAAAGATCACACCTGCCTTAAGTCACGACAACCCTTAACATGATTAAATTTTTTTGGTATCCCTTTACAATTACTACAAATTTTACATCTTAATTACCTTATCAAACAAAACCCTCAACCCAAATAAAATTTTATTAAAATATTTTATCTATTTTAATAATAACATAATATCCAACATACTACACATATTCCCATAACACACCAACACACTTAATAAATATATATATAGATATATATACATTAAAGATTTCATCAAATATGACAATTTTTTTTTCTAAAATTTAACATTTTTCCCGATATATCATGTAACAACGCTATAAAACGACTTCTCTCATTAATTTATTTGTTGACATAAGAGGAAAAATGAACGTGCAAAGGCATAAAAAAATGAGTGACCATGGGCAAAGTCAAACCATTTATGCATACAACCTATAAATTACTATAATACTATATTATTTAACAAACCCTAAGTATGGGACAACTAACGCTACTAGCAAAACATAAGGATAAATAAATAAATAAATAAATAAAAAATCATTTTCTCTTGAGAGTATTAGTTAGGCACATGCATATGAAATCTTTGGTAACAAACATGTCACACCAAGTGTACCACCATGGCCAATGAGAACATAGGGATTGGGCTAATCTGACTACTCACAAACTTCTTGATCATGGTGCACACATGTTATAAGTACTATTGATTCCATGGTAGTTCTAACCAACTCTTAAACTCACTTCATACCCTTCCTATTTGACCAATGTTGGTTTGGGTTGGGTTGTTGTAGTTGGGGGTTGGGTTGGTGTGTTAGTGTTGTAAATTATTATTAATTTTTTATTAAACTCATTATAACCCTAAGATTGCAAATTAAATTATTATTAATTTTTTATAAAACTCATTATAACCCTAAGATTGCAAATTTCAAGGTAGGACAACCTTTTTGACTTATGGAATCATAGGGGTATGAAGAGCCTTTTTTCGAAGTGGTTTATTGTAATCATGTCCTCGTAAGACGAACAAAAATCATAACATAGTTGACCAAATTGAGATTTAGAGATTCCTCCAAGGTTTTCATTTAATTTAATATATATATTATTTTTTCATGATAACGGTTATTTTATATATTTTAAAAATAAAAATGATGAGGTTTTATCATTATGCCACAATGCAAAAGGGTAATAAGATTATTATTATACTTAATGCATCGGTCATTCCATTCCAAATGTTTTGTTGAGCAAAATGCAACACAACTTTTTAGTTGTTTTCGAACATTCCTTTGCATCTCCATAAGAACGTTGTTATAAAGATGTAGTAAAGAGTGATCGCACGAAGTATTTTAAAAAACGTAAATAAATAAAAAGTATTTAAAAAAAAAGATAAATGCAAAAATATGAGTGGTATTTTTATGGAATTACGGGGTAATTTACTTTTTAGGATGGAAAGAGTAAATAGAGATATTTGTTGTTTTTTTTTAATATATTAGTCTAGATTTATCTTAATTTCTGATTACTAAGTACTAAAAGGGATCAAATTTTTTAAAGTGCAATTTTTTAAAGTGAAAAGAGATTTGACCCCTCTCCAGAATGGATAGGTCTAGAATTAAGATGGATATAGGTTGGTTATATATATATACCTCTTACACAAGAATAACATTGAAAAAAGAAAGACTTTGTATTTTTTTGGTGAATGTTTATTTTGCTAAACGATGGCTAGGGTCTTCATGAGTGTTTCGCTCCAACATTTTGTCGTAGAGTTTCTTCTTACTCCCACTGTGCATGATGGCTCAAATGGGTGTGAATGGCATCATATTCATGTGTCGGGTCTAGATCTGCTTAGGAATGTGGCGACCCTTGATTAGATATCGATTCCCTGCCCTCTTTTCACCACAAGGGAAGCATTGGTCAGATCGGAAGGCGAACCCTCGGTTACAATAGAGGATTTTTTTACCTAGAGTGGTTTTTGTTGTGGATCCGTTGTTAAAGCAATTGGATCTGGAAGTTCTCAATTCTCTGAGTAAATTGAATTACCGAAATGGAGGAGTAGATGTAGATTTGCGGTGTTTGTTTTTCCTTTCGACGAATCAGTTTTTTTCTTCAATAGATCGGGTGTTATCGGTGGTATGGCTTTTGTTTATGAAGTCATTTTTATTCCATTGCAGCCCCTTCCACTCCTCTCAGATCCTGCATAGATCTAACTATCAATTTGCATGAGTGTCAAGTATGGACTCCATTTGGGATCAAAGATATCTTTCCAAGTTTTTATTAAAACCCCAGATGGAAAATCACTATTATTTTAAGTTCAGGCTTCAGAGTGCATTAAACAATTGAAGAAAAATATCCTGCACATTCTAGGTATCCCGATGCTTCTACAAAGCCTAATATGTGGAGGAAAATCCATGCAGGATGAACTGAGGTTACAAGATTATAACGTTACTTTGTCATCCACCATCTTAAATTTGAGGCTTTGAGGAGGCTCTCTTGGATCAAGCAATCCAAAGGGCACAGGGGGCATGTTCAAATCTAGTCTTCCCAAAGGAACATAGTCAAATCGAGGACAAGTCAATGGAGGTCTTTCGTTCAAAGACATCCTCAAAGGGAACTTTGTTGCCTCAGCCAAACCAAATTAGACACACAATATACCCAATCCCTATATAGTGGAACATCTAAATCAAATCCCAACAATCACTGTAGATCTATCAGAAACAAATGATCTACGCACAACATATGAATCTCAAGCAGTTATATGTAGATTCAATGGTTTCTGGCCAAAATCAATGCATCTTTTTCACTGGATATTCACAACTTGGACAATAAATTGTGAGATTCACCTCTACTCTAGGGGCTTCTTCATAGCAAATTTTGCATCATCGGAGGAACACAGATATATATTGCAAGAGGTCCTACGGTTTTGGGGTACTGCGAGACTTTTTGTAACCCCATGGTTCCCATAATTTGATGCCAATACAATGGCAGTATCAAGAATGTCGGTTTAGGTTAGATTACATAATCTCCCCCTACAATTTTGGCACCATAAAGTGCTAGAAGGTATTGGGGACCTCTTAGGGTGATACATAAAGACAAATACACAAAGAGTCGAAGAACACATCTACACTTTTTCCCGAATCTGTGTGGAGGTGGGCCTCAACAAAGGATTGCCAGATCGTATCCTCTTAACACATAACAAGCAATGTTGGACACAGTTTCTATATTTTGAGAACATGACTTTTAGATGTTGAATATGTTGAAAAACAAGACATCTACAAAATAGATTTCATGATGCCAAGAAAGAGCCTTGAAGGAAGAAGAAACTAGGAAAGCAACCCAAGGGATGGAAATTTCCATAGCAATTGCCTGAAGATGAAGAGGATGGTGAAGAAATGGATCCCCCTACGAATGAAGAAACCCATAATCCACAAGAAATCATAGAAAAGGGGGGATCAAATCATGAAGTTGCAGGAACTCCAGCCCACACATTGTTGCCATAGATGATCCCTTAAGCAAAGGAGAAGGGGGGTTCCAAACATCATCATTTATCTGAAAGTTCGAATTCAGATAAGGAAAATCCCAAAATGAACGAACAGAGCAAGCTAGCACTTGTAATGACCACTCCATCCCAAGGAGAATGGCGGAAGGCAGAAAATAAGAAATGGAGAAAAGGGGAACATGTTTACTTCCATTTTGGAGTAGTTTATTGACTCTGTGAACACCAGTTTCCACTGGCATGATTGAATGCATTGTAAGCATCTGCAACATGTAACTTTATTTTCATTAATAAAATTAAAATTTTTCTTGGGGAAAAACATTGGAAAAAGAGCCCAAAAACTGCCAATGGTAAATTGACTATTTTACCTCAATTTTATTTTAATTATTAACTTTATTTTTTTTTAATTATTTTTATTTTATGTAATTTGAACCAAGTCAAAATGTTTAAATAACATAACATAATAATAACATAATAAGACATTATAACATCTCTTCCATACTGGACTAGAGAGCCTCTCGACACAATAAATTTATTTAAGGTTAAATGGCTTTTGATGACCTTTGAAAAATGAATTGGTAAGTGGATAAACTTAATTTATTTGATGAGTTCATTTTTCTTCTTCTTCTTTTGGTAAGCAAATGTTTTACTCTAACCCATTTTTTGTTTTGAAATTTTGGGGATATGAATTATATTAAAATGAGCCAAATCCCCTAAAAAAAAAAAAAAATTAATGAACAAAATTCTATCAATTAAATGGAACTATAAACTACAAGATTTGGGGAAGAGATTTTACCAAAATTAAGTTGAATTTGTCCATTTATTCACTTATTTCATCTCTAAATGCCTTGTTTCACAAGTTTTTCTCTAATAACTTTCTTAATTCCCCAACATCCAATTCTAAATTTTGGATTGGACTGTGTGGGTCTTTATGTACATCTTCCCCATTCTCTATATTGGCAAGTAGTAGAGAATGTTGGAATTCACTAAAGGGCTTTTGCTTTTGAGTCAATGTACTTTAGGGGACCCATTTTAGCCCCTAATTCTTTTTCTTAATCAAATTCTTATGATTTATGATTTTTAGGGCTTTAATCCCAATTCTCCTCCTCCTTGATCATTTATAATGACACAAAAGAGCTTGTCCTTCCCTTACCAATGGAAGGGGACATGAGGGTTTCTATTCTCAATTTTGACGTTCCCACTTCTTGGACAATTTCCAAAGTTGAGATTCAATGTAAGCTTGGTTATGGGGCTATTTTATATATATATATATATATATATATATATATATATATATATATATATATATATATATATATATATATATAATTTTTTAAATGAGTAACACATTATCTTGCAAATAAAAAGGGAATAAGACCCATAGATGGCAATTTAGAAGGAAAATCAAGTCAATATTAACTCTCATATATGATTACATGATGGTCGAGTTTTAGCCAAGTTTTGGAGTTTCGGGTACGGGTATGGCCCAAAACACCGGGTTCCTAGAAGTTCCGTGCAACATAGGAGCACATTAATACATGTCAACGTTTAAATTGAACTCATCTAAACTTTTTCCAAGATTTTACTTATTACCTCAACAGTTTCCTCAACCCACTCGTTTGGAGGGAGATGATGTAGATCAACCTAGAATAGGAAAATCAAGTCCATTTCCTATGTTGGGGTGAATTTCAAGGTCTATCTCTTCAATTATAAATTGCTAGACCCCAAAAATGAAGGGCCACATCTAAAAATGGTGTCTCTATTATCTTTGAAATGGAAATGGAACACAAAAACCCCTTACCAGATGAATATAATTACAAACAACATTTTATGTGAGCAAAGCAAGACTTGTGGATCGAAGATTCGAGCATTTTATGGTTTGGATATATCCTCGTGAACTTTCCAATGAGAATTTGGGTTGCCTCATCAATGCCTTGTTTCTATGACCATTAAATGAGATCGCATTCTTAGGTATTCCATCTAGTTGCTCTATAAATTTGTTGGAGACGGTTAGGCCCTTCATTATTTTGGTTAGGATGTAAGTATACCATGAGGTGTAGACCATTTGGTTTTGTGGAGTTTGTTCTCGATCATGTCTCAAGTTCAAATCTCATGGGGAGAAGTTGGGGGTGGGAGCCAATTGTGAGGGTTATACTATCCCAAAGGGGGAGAAGTTGGGGGTGGGAGCCAATTGTGAGGGTTATACTGTCCCAAAGGGTTTCTAGGCTTGACAAAGTCTTGCATAATCCTAGTAAAAAAATCCTACTATTGGATAGATTTTTTTTCCATCTAACATGTGGAATAACCCTAGCCTAAATACAATAAGTTAGTAATGAAGAAAAAAAAAGATATAACCATAACTCTAAAGACATTAGACTATAAATTCAAGTCAACAACTTAATTTAATATTATTATTTATATTTACACACAAAAACATGTACTTAATAAAAAATAGAAAAAAACTAAAAAAAATTTTAAACTATAAATTCAAATCAACAACTTAATTTAATATTATTATTTATATTTACACACAAAAACATGTACTTAATAAAAATAAAAAGAAACTACTAAAAAAATTATAAAATAATTACACAATAGAGAAAAGTAAAAACCTTGAAAGTTAGTTTGAAATGCATAATAAAAATTTGAAAAAAAAAAATCATAAAAATGATGATTTATTTTAAATTTCAAAATGAAAGAGAAATAAATAATACATAATAATGAATTCAAATTCTTGATAAGTAAATATTCCAAATTTTAAATAAAATCCAACCAGAAATACTATTTTAAAATTTTTCGTATATCGTTTCCAAATCACCAAAATAACAAAGCATTATGGGTTGTAAATGAAACTGAATCAAAGCAACCACTAAAACAATATAACACACAAAGTAATACTCATAAAGCTGGAAAACTAATACTTAATAATTACTGAATTTCCCTTTTTAGTCACACCATCGCTGGAAAGCTAATACTTAATTCCTGAGTTTTCCTTTTTAGTAACACTATCCATGAAATATTTGTCCATGTGTCAGACTACTTTTCTTCATCTTCTTTATTATATTTAATATAAGTCGATAGTGTTCCTAATTGAAATTGTTACGTATATAATTGAAAGCGTAAGGGTCATACTCTTGAATTTTTCCCTTTTCATTATTAAACCCATCATCAATATTTGGTTTTTTTATTATATACAATCTTTTAAATCAATATATTTCAAATAAACTATTCACTTATTATTTATAAAGATAAAGACAATGTAATTAAGAAACTTCACGAGGTAGCCTCCAGAGTTAGCATAATCAGTCAAATCAAGTGCCTCGCAAATGGGAGGTTACAGAGTCGAATCCTGAAAGCTCTTGGGGTTAGGTCAGTGGACTACCCACTAACCCGGGTATCAGTGGACCAGTAAGTGAAAAAAAAAGCAGAGGGATGTTGATGCCCTTTGGATGGCATCCACTCAGTGTTAAGTAACCCTGGACGTAGCGGCTACCCACTGACTTAGATATCCGTGAACCACTAAGTAAAAAGAAAACTTCACGAGGGATTAAAATAAGTATAACACAAAGTGAAAACTAAAATTTCCAAAAACAAATTTCTAGCATACAAGAAAAAAGAATATAGTTAAGGGGAAATACAGCATACATGAGTCCATAACTCATGGGCAGTTTTAATGAGAAAATAATTAATAGAGGTTGAAAATTATAGTTATGGACACAAGTGCGGTACTGATTAGAATAATTAATAAATGTTTAAAATCGATTGTTCCTTTATGCTTGCATGAAAGTTAGTTAAATTATCAGCCATTAGTGGCTACATTTCGGTCTTGATTAGAATAATTAATGAATGTTTAAAATCGATTGTTCCTTTATGCTTGCATGAAAGTTTGTTAAATTATCAGCCATTTGTGGGTACATTTTAATGGTCCAATCTGCTGAATTCAAAATGAATTAGAGTATATAAGATCACAACCATACAAATGTGCGTTGGAAGAGCTCTAGGATGAGATGGGGCATATTAATGACAACCACACATACATGAGGACAAACATGAAATGGAGGGCAACCATACATTCATGTGTTACATGAGCTTTCATACAGATAAAGATTAAAAGATGAGTGAATGAAATCTTTCTTCATTAATACATTTTTATTATTTAAAGTTGTAATTAAAATAATTTAATTAAAAGTTGAGGTTATAATTTTTTTTAAGAAAACAACAGAAATTCTAGTAAGATTTTGAAAAAATTTAACATAATTTTTTGAAAATCTAGGTTACCAGTGTTAAGTTTCAAGATTTTGGGTGTCTCAAGGGTTCTTGATGATGTTGAATCTATTTCTACCATCAAAAAAATGATTGAAATACTTGGGTTTCTTGAAAAAAAATTCGCCGGATTTCAACGAGAATTTCGTGTCGTTTGGGTGAAATGGTGGCCTCGACATATAACACCTAATTAAAATACAAATTTTATTAATTTTGTACGAAGACGAAAAAATGTGTTTTTTTTTTATATAATAAAATGTGTATATGTTTTATTTAATTAATATCTTGGCTTGCTAACATATTTTCTTATCTTTAAAGAGGATAATCTAATACCTCCTTCTAAACCTTAGCTTCCTTTTTCCCTCTAGCTCCTTATCATCCCACAATTTGTCCTTAAATTTGGATGTAATAGTATTTTTGGTACTATCCTCATTCCTTAGGATGATCTCTTCCTTTATCCCCCAATGGTCGAGCCAAGGTTGGGTATCGTTATGCCACCCACACTTGAGGCAGAGGTGGGGGTTTTGGTTGGAGTTAGAAGCAATTTTGGGAAGCCTCTTGGTTTCCATCTTGTAAAGCTTATTCTTATACATCAAATACCTAAGCATAGTCATGCTTTCAATGAGGGAAATGCTGGCTTCAATCAAGAGGATAAGATACATAAAATTTTCTTTAATCTTGAGGTTGTAAGTTATAAATTTATTTTGAATAATCTCAATCTTCCTCCATAACTCTCTAGATATATTGTAGCCCAAAACCTCACAATCATATAAAATAACAAGGGTGATGAGAGTATAAAAAAGGAACCTTTTTTACTCGAAATCTAGAGATCAACTGACTTTCAATTGTTTTCGAACTCATAATAAGCTTTCCAGTCTCCAATAATCATTTTCTCAAGGCTATAATTCCAGTTGAGTTGATGATGAATGTCAATACCTAAATACTTGTATGAAGAAACCTGCTCCAAGTAATTGTTATCATAAAGGAAATTACCATGGTTGATCATTTTGTTGAGGTCATCGTGGCTTGTGGAAAGAACGATATCGTCAGCATAAAGGAGAAGAGTAATGACTACACCAGCAAGTTCGAGGCCATTGCAACCCGCAGTTTCCAAACACTCTTCTAGCTTATCGATGTAAATGCCAAAAAAAGACACTCTTCTAGCTTATCGATGTAAATGCCAAAAAAAATTGTACAGTACCTCGGGGCAATAAATAATACTCCCAAAATAAATAACATTTAGCTTTAATCTCATACATTATATTTATTATTATATAATAATAAGATATGCTATAAACTATCTTTTTTCACTGAAGCAAGAAACAAACCTTCTATTCAAATGAAGCTAAAAAAATTGGTTACATAAAATACAACACCCCCAAAGGAGTAGAATGACAAAGAGTTGACTGGATCCCTGTGCTTTGGGATATGAGCAAACTGCTCGAGATCCTGGCTAAGGGCCCACAAAACCAAACAACCTTCTAAACCAAACCAAGTGAAATCAAGAAATCAATAAGCAGACCCGATGAGTAAATAGAGACCACAATGAAAATATTTCGGGTCCGCAAAGTAGATAACCCTTGAGCAGTTGTTCTGCCGAAATTCCCCGAACCCGCTCCTGAGCAGGAACATGCAAGGAAGATATCCCGGTCCCACCAACAAGCACAACAAACCTCAGCCGTAGATCTGCTGCCACTAGATCCAACGACTGTGAAGGATATCAGGCTGGAAAGAAGAGCAAGGAATACCCGCCCGATGAAGGCAGTATTCTCTCTCCTCCTTGAGCCACATGTTGATCGGTTAGTGGCATCAGAAGCATTTATGTTAAACCACTTATGGTAATGTGAACGCCCGATAACCACTGTAACTGTAGAAAAACCACCTTGTACTATAGCAAAATTGTTGGTGCCACCTTCTAGTTTCGCGCTCTTTCTCCTCTGCCTTCCATCCATCTGCGGAACCTAAATATACTAGTTCTCGGGTCCCCTGTTTGTTGAACCCTTAACATTCATCTGCTTAATTTTCAACTAA
This sequence comes from Pinus taeda, assembly GCA_000404065.3. Taxonomy (NCBI): domain Eukaryota; kingdom Viridiplantae; phylum Streptophyta; class Pinopsida; order Pinales; family Pinaceae; genus Pinus; species Pinus taeda. The sequence goes on along the minus strand of APFE030232345.1, from coordinate 76,307 downwards.
CTGTTTCCCCTTCATGTACTGATAATGCTCCCTATCTGCATGAGCCAACGTATAGCAGTCCTCTCACAGTTGTCTTGCAGGAACCAACTCCCACGAGTAGCATTTGTTGTCTCTTGTACATAGCACCCCTTCATTAGCTAGCCGGTCCACCACTCTATTGGCATTTCTGCGCACATGAACAAAGCTAAGAGTTATAAGTATTCTCAGGTGAGATTGAATTTGGTGATGGACCTGCGAAAGTCTCCAATGGTTCAAAACTTTTTCTGGTTCTGTGCCAGTGCCTATCCTTTTGACCGAATTAATTGTTAATTCCAAGTCTGCCTCTATGATAGTGTTGTGTAAATTGTGATCAATCAGAATTTCTAAGCCTTGCTCAATGGCCATGAGTTCCACCATATTGTTAGTTTCCCTCCCCAATGACTATGCAAGATGACTTTTATAATGCCCTCTTCATCTCTTATGACTCCTCCGTACCCACCATCCCCAGGGTTTCCTTTTAAGGCTCCATCTATGTTTAATTTCAAAAAGCCATGGGGAGGGGGTTGCCAGAAAGCCTTTCCTTTTGATATGAGCCTTGCTCTCTTTTTTATGCCCTGAGGGACCTGTGACTAGAGCCCCAACAGTTCGAGAGTGTGAGCATCCCGTTGACCAAGGGGCTTCTCAGGAGGTTGCTTCAGAAAGGCATTAACTGTTTCTTTGAGCTATTTTAGGATCTAAGCCATGATGCTTTATGTTGAACCAGATTTAGCTTTGAAGATCCTGTTATTTCATTCTTTCCAAACATTTCAGATCAAAAATCTTGGAATCAGAGTCCGAGCTAAATTGACTGTCTCATTATCCGAAAAGTCTTTCCTCCAATTCTTTAAAGTTTCAGTAATGTCATTTTCGTTCCTGACTGTTTGGTTGAAGATAGAGGCCACCCAATTCCATAAAGTGGAGGTGAAAGGGTATAGGTTGGGAAGGTGATCCATGGTTTCCTCCTATAGACCACATAACTGGCATCTTGATGGACCAGCAAAACCTCTCTTTCTGAGATTTTCCCAGGTCATAATCTTTTTATGTTGTACCAGCCACATGAACAGTTTGATCTTCATCTAGTGAGGGTTGTCCCAAAGGTCTTTCCAAGTCTTATTAGGGCTTGGATAGTTAAGTCCAGTGACTATTCTTTTGGCTTCTTTGAGTTTTAAGATGCCCTCATTGTTTCTCCCCCATCTTAGTACATCATTCAAGGTTGAAGTCAAAATTTGCCTTTTTTCCAAAATCGCTTCAAGAACTTTGGCTTGGGCCTTCAAAGGGGTCTCTTCACTGTAATCTGGTACCTTCCAAATTCTCCATTTACTTGTGTCTCTTGACTGATCCCAAAAGTCACTTACCCTTTTCAGTCCTTTATTAATGGTATCATTTTTTATGATGTCTAGTCCTTCTCTACAGAGGTTATGTTCCTGCTGCCAGTTGTCCTCCCAGAACCAGGCTAGGTTCCCATTTCTAATCTCCTAGAAACTATGTTTCTGAACTAAGGCTCTGTTATCCCAAGCATTGTTCCAAATATGGGAACCCCTGATGTGTCCTGTCATTCTAATGTGGTCCCTTTCCTGCCAGTCCATTGCATATTTATGTCTCCAAAGCTTAGCCCAGGGGTTTCTCATTTCCTTTAACCATATCCACCAAAGTTTTGCCCCCAAAACTTTGCTTAGAGTTTTCGGGTCATGGAGACCCAAACCACCATGGGTTTTAGGTTTGTAGAGCTTGTCCCACGCTACCAGAGCCCGTTTCTTTTTCTCTTCCCCTTTACCCCAAAGAAAATTTCTCTGGATATTCCTGATTTGCTGTAAAATTCCGATTGGGACAGGAAGTGTTGAAAACATGAAAATTGGAATTGTTTGTAGTACAACCTTTGTAAGAATTAGCCTTCTTGCTAAATTTAAGGATCTACTAGTCCAGTTGTTGACTTTGTCCTTCAGTTTATTTGTAACTGACTCCCAGACTTTCTTACTCAGAGGCTTATCAGTGAGAGGCATTCCCAGATATTTGGAGGGAAGATGATCTCTTTGAAAGCCGAGGATTCTGGAGAGATTTCTTTGAATAGAAATATCAATATTAAAAAAGAAAACTTTCGATTTTGAGAGGCTTACCTCAGTGCCAACAACCATTGCAAAATCATGCAGGATTTGTTTGAAAGCTTTGGCTTCCTTGACTGTGGGTATGCCCTGCAACATAGTGTCATCCACAAATTGCTGATGAGTCAAAATGTCTGCATTCTAAGTAGGTTTGAGTCCCTGGATTCTTCCTTCCTCCTTGGCTAAATTAATTGCTTTGCCAAATCCTTTCGTCATGAGAATGAAGAGGAATGGGGAGAAAGGATCTCCTTGCCTAAGGCCTCTCGATAGCCTGAAGGTTCTGGATGGAGAGCCATTAAGAAGGATTGAACAACTAGCTGCGATTACCAGGGCCATGACCCACTTTATCCAGTTGTGGTCAAAGCCATAAGCTTTAAGAACTTCCCTTATGTATGACCAGCTTAGCTTGTCATAATCTTTCGCTATGTCCAGCTATACTATCATACCTGCTTGCTTGTTGGTCTTGAGGGAATGGACCACTTCGTGAGCTTGAATGATATTATTGAGAATTGTCTACCCTCCACATATCCAGTCTGCTCCTCTGACATGAGCGTTGGAAGAAGAGGTTTGAGTCTGTTAGCAATAACTTTGGAAATTATTTTGTACACCACATTGCATAAAGCTATGGGTCTGAATCTATTTGGTGTCGTGGCTTTTTCCTATTTAGGGATTAATGCTATGAAGGATTCATTAAGCGCTCTCAAAATTGTTCTTGATTTTCTCGAGTCCTCCACCACATCAAGAATGTCTTGTTTGACTGTTTCCCAACATGTTTTGAAGAAGTCTACATTGAAACCATCCGGGCCTGTATCTTTCCCGTTGTGCATCTCTTTGATTACTTCATTGACCTCTATTTCCGTTACTGCCCTGTTGAGATTATGATTATCTTCCCTGGTTACCAGTTTTGGAATATGCTGAGTGAAGCTCTTAGTGAATTGAGTTCTGTCTACAATGGTCTCCTCTGTTATGTTTTGAAAATGTTGTACCAGAACAGATTCCATTTCCTTGTGAGTGTTTAGCTCTTTCCCTTGAGGATCTATGAGTTTTGTGATCTGATTATGTGCCCTATGTTTCATGGTAGACTTGTGGAAGAAACTTGTATTTCTCTCCCCTTCTTTAATCCATTGTACTCTTGATTTCTGTCTCCAGAAGAATTCCTCCTGCTGGCATCTATTGTCCCATTCTTATTGAAGAAAGTCCGCTTGCATTTTCCTTTCCTCTGTGAAGCCTTCTGTGATGAGAATTTGATTAGTTTCCGGTAATTTTTTTTCCACTTCTCTTTTGGCTTCAAAATATTGTTGAACTCATTTTTGTTCCATTCTTTGAGCCTTAGCTTGATGTATTTGAGTCTCTAATGTAGGAGGAACATTTTTGTGCCTTGGGTGGGCATGTCTTCTGCCCACCTTTTTGCAATATTAGTGATGAAATCAGGGTGGGTGAGCCAGACATTTTCGAGCCTAAAAGGTTTGTTCCTCAGGGTGCCAATGAATGAAGCTTCCAATTGGATGGGCCAGTGGTCCGAGCCTCCAAAAGGTAGGATAAAAGCTGTCATGATACGACTAGAGAGAAGGAGATCCTCTGAGATTATGAATCTGTCTAATTTTGAGGAAACTTGGGAAGTTCCTCCTCTCTTGTTATTCCATGTGAAGGTACCATTTGTTGTGTCCATATCCACCAGTCTCATGTTGTTTAAGAAGTTCTGGAAGGCAGTTGAATCTTGTCCAAGTGTTTTGGTCCCTCCTTTTTTCTCTGTGAGAGCTCTGATCATGTTAAAGTCCCCTCCCAGAATCCAGGGGATTACTGGGTGTCTCTCTCTCAGCTCCTCCAGAGAGGTGAGGAGCCTGAGTTTGTCTTCAAGAAGTTGAGGACCATAGACATTTGTGATCATGTAACATTCCTTGTCCCCAAAAGGTTGTATAACCATTGAAAAGTGGTTTCTGGATGCCTCAGCATCCAGGATCTAAAGTTTATGAGGATTCCATAGAGTAAGAATTCCCCCACTGTATTATTTGCTTTGACTTCTAGGCACTTGTATTTGATAAGCCATTTGCTATGTATTTCTCTGATCTTGTCTACTGAGCATTTTGTTTCCTGAATAAACACCATGTCTGGTTTTTCTTCTTTTATTCTTTTGCTGAGATTTCTTTGTTTTCTTTTACTTCCTAGTCCTCTAATGTTACAAGTTGTAAGCTTCATAATGATGGATTTGTGAAAGAGTAACTTGTGAGATCTTTCATCTTACTTGAATTAATCATGATTTTCCCACACTATGACAGAAGTTCATTCTATCTCTTTCTTCCTCTTTTCTTGCCTGGGTTTTTGGTGGAGTGTCCTGATGTAATCTCCATTGATTTAACCCCTTTATTCTCCTAGCTGTCGTAGTTCCTTTTGACTCCTGTAGCTTTTTCTTGAGACCTTCGGAGGAATAGCTATTGAACTCTGTCAAACTCCTCTTGTGGCAGAGAGTCAATCCCTTTGTTGGTTCCCTGCTCTAGAAATTTTTCTAGTTCAAGGTTCTCCTTCTCGAGAATCTCTTGTAGGTCTTGGTCCTCCGTACCTCCTTCGCTTGGGGTCATCTCATGGTCCCTACCAAGTTCCATAGTGTTTGGTGGGTCCTCCTTTAGTTCATTGTTTTCCTGTATGATTTACATGCTATCCTCTTTTTCTTTCTCTGTATGAATGTCCTTCGGTTCCTTATTCGTTCCATTCTCCCCCCCCCCCCCCCCCCCCCCCCCTTCTTCTAAAATCTCGAAACTATTATGACTTGGTAGCTTGTTCTCGCTAGGTTTCTTTTGGTACTTTTTCCCCCTCCTTTCCCTTTGCCTCCCACTTTGGTGAAACCTCTAGGGTCTTTTCATGTGTTGGTTTTCAGGTTGTCCTCCCTTTCGTTGAGTGGGCAGTCTCTGAAGAGGTGCCCATGTTCATGACTGTTATGACATCTGAATGGGATGTGTTTATAGTCGACCGCCTATACCCATTCCTCATCATATACTTCAAGGATGACTTCATCTGGGAGTGCTCCCGATAGGTCCATTTCTACACATATACGGGCGAAGGAGGTATATTTACCTTGCAGAGTCGCCTCTGATATCTTTATAAAATGCCCTAATTTATTACCTATAGCTTTTAAGGAATCCGAGAGCTAATAATCTAAAGGTAAGGAGTATAATCTAATCCATACCAAGACCGATGTGAACGTTTCTCGCTCCGTAACAAAGTTCATTATCCAAGGTCGCATATAAAGGCCATCAACAACATAGAAGTAGGGTCCTCCTTCGAAAACTCTGTCTTTGCCCTCCAGGTTAGTGAAAACCACTGTGAAAAAACCTTTAGACCCAAGATGTAGATTTATTTATCCCTTCGGTTTCCAATTGTTTCTTATCCAAGTGTATTTCGCTTTCTCAGTGGGCCATATACCCATAAACTTGCATATGACTGCATAAGTCGCCATGTGATCTCTGTGCACCTGTAGTGCAGGATCATTTAAGGCCACCCAAGGTTTAATGTTAGACTTGGGTTTGCAGGGTCCCGTCGTAGATATATTCCCCATTCTTTGACTACTGTGTCCAGATTTCGTTTCTCTCCTAGCCTCCTTGTGGGTCCCTTCCTTTTCATGGGATTTGATGCTTTCTGGCATACGAGTACTAGTTGTCTTTGTTTCTGCCTTCGTTGGTTTCCGGAAATTGTTCAAACTCGTCTCTTTGCTTCTGTTTGAAATCACGTTATTGTAGGAGGGAGTGGAGCTCCCTCCTCCATGCTCCTCCATAGTTACCAGCTCGCTTCTATCGCCCCCTATTCAAAACCCTCATCGCTCCTCAAGTATATCTCCCAAGATAAATAAAATTGAATATTTATTCATATATGTCAAAGAGTGTATTTAAACATTAAAAATTAGCAAAACTTATATTTTGAGAAAGGTAATTGGATAAACTTCAAATGGGTTTATTTTTTAAAATTAGATTTATTTTTTTAATATATTATTATTTTTATTTTAGTTTTAGTTATTTTTAATAATTAAAAAAAATTAATGGATTAAATAAAATAATAATTTAAACAAATTTTTCAAAACGCAATTAAAAATAATTTAATTTAATTTAATTTAGTTAAAAATTAATTAAGTTTATACTTATCCAATTTAATTATATTATCAATTGTGATTTAATATTAATTACTTATTCTTAATTTAGTCATTTAAATGAGACCATACCATATAACATGTTTTATAGAGAAGTCATAAACATCCAATTAAAAAGTATTTAATGTTTTATATAAAGGGTATGTACAATGAAATTTAAAATTAATTTATAATCATCGATACACACTTTTACCTATAGAGTATTCAATACATTCTAAGTATTCATTAACCACCATGTTTTAAGTAACTGAATGCTTAAGATATGAACCACCATGTTTTAAGTAACTGAATGCTTAAGATATGAACTTAGCATTAAATACTATGTAACAAAATATTTATTAACTACCATGTTTTGATGCCTATTGCCCGGCTTGTTTTTTTGTGTAAGTTGCATGCAAAGAAATTTGGTTTGCATTTTGACCATCACATGCCATACAATTGACCTTGACCTTTACATTTTTTACACAAGTCTCCCCCCATTAAATCATTAATTAATGTTGTAATTCCTTAGGGTTCCCCCTGCCACCAATGAGTGGGGAGGGCATATAAGTATTGATTAAAGGCTCCAACGCCCATGCCCAATTCCCAAGATATAAGTCCACCAAATCATCCAAGTGCAGCTGTCCTCAACACACACAGTTCCATGCAGAAATCGGTTCTTACACTCTCACAGCCTTTGACTACTGTCCAGTCTCCACACTCCCCTGCCAGATTCTAAAACGGCTCCTTCGGACACTTGTGTTTTACACATCATTACCTTATTACGTTTGCAATATGCAAGTTCAACTTTTTCCCCACCTTAAAAATCTTCCCATTCGCGTGTGTTTTTCCCAGCATTAGCGCAGCTAATGCTGAGAGCTTGAAGCCATAGAAAAAAAATAAATTACAGTGGCGAGTTTTCCCATCTGTTTGTTTGCCAGATCTTTATGTGGGTCCTCTCCAACTAGTTCCACAGTTTCACAGAGCTGCCCGGACTATTCTTAGCTGTATTGTCAGTCCATGTCTTTTTCTTTATCAATCTGAGCACTGAACTAAGCTGCATTGATCGTTACTATATCACTTCTCTGCCACAGAAAAACATGGAATGCGTTTTTCCTGCGATATTCATACACAAAGAAAAATAGCTAATTGAGTTGTCACAGACGTATATTCTTGTCTATCTTGTGGTTCAGAAGAGGATGGGTTTCAGGGATCTCTGCTCTGCAACTTTGCCCTGCATTTGCAAGCCACAGTTGCTTGGCTCAATGCAGTTTTATGCCTGAAATGCCCATTTCCATGCAGGGGTTCAAGCTCTGCCACTGTTGATGTGATGGGAAATCCTGCATGGGCATTCTTAATGCTCATCTGGACCTTATTATGTTTCAGAGTTTCCGCCAATGGACTACAAGATCTGGACACCCAAGTGCAGAGCGAGGGGTTTAAGACTCTCCGTCACAAGAAGACAGGCATCATATACAATATTACAGTTCCTCCAAAGTACTCTAGTGTTACTGCTCAGGTGATGCGTTTAAGGACTGGGAGTCTGAAGAGAAGAGGAGTTAAGTTCAATGAATTCACTGTACCAAAAGGGGCTTCTGTTGAGGGAAACCCAAGAAGCATTATGATGGTTTATAAGAACTTTGGCCACAACACATCCTATTTCTCAGTTACAGGCTATGACTTTGTTGCACCAGTTGTGGGGATTCTGGTTTACAATTACTCTGTGACACCTGGCTTAGAATCACAGGCACAACTCAAGCTGATGGCTGGTAAAGATCCAATAAGCATTGAGATCCCAATATATGTTTCTGGTGTCTCCAGGCCTTCTTGTGCGTTGCTAAACTCTACGACGGGCGGCTTGGATAAAATTAGCAAGCTGGCTTCGCCCCCGTATATCTGTAATTCAAACCAACTGGGAGAAGTTTCTCTTGTTATCCGCTCAACTTCCAGTGCTCCTGAACCTAGTCCAGCTAGTTCAGAAAAGCCAACAGAAAAAATGGGGAAGAAAGGATCAAATGGATGGAAGATTGCAGTTGGTGCAGCAGTTGGTGGGATTGTAGCTCTTCTGGCCTTGGTTCTATTGTTTTTATGGGGAAGAGAGGAAGTGGACAAGGCTAAGATCGCTAAAATGGAGAAACATGCAGACAACGAGGAGACATTGCAAACTTCGTTGATTGGTAATAGTAGGGCTCCCACTGCAGGAGGCACAAGGACAAAGCCTGTTCTAGAGAACGAAGATTCAACATAGAATGTGCACAGGAGTTGAAGCTCTCTAAGGCCGAAGTTTGGTTTCCTAGGCTTGTTTTGTGGTTGGTGTTGGCAGCAATATACACACAACGAGCCATTTCCCAAACAAATTGAAGGCATCTGGGGAGTTCTCAGATGGCAACTGTAGACACTGTGAAGAGATTCTTTCTGCCGTGAAACTCGGATTTGTGGATTGATGAGATTTGATTCTTTTTAGTGCTTAATTTTTCAAGCTCCTATTCAATGTGGCCTTCCATAAGGTGTGATTGACTAAATCAGATTCTTTTTTGTAATCTTAAACTTGTGTTATATACGTAATGAGTTAGTTGAATGCAACGCGCAGACATTGTTCATTCTTTCTCCTGTAAGTTTTTTTTTTTCCAATTCATGCTTTTTTCTGCAAAGTAACTTAGTTTCAGAGAAAATTATCGACCTTGTGCTGGATGCATATCAGATAATTGGACTGTTTGATATGTACCTAACGCAGTTTGGGTAATTGCTATATTTCTATGCTTACCATGCTTGAAAGGAATTATTTGACTAGATAAACATGTTTAGTGCTAGATATATTATGATTGCTGCTAGAGTTGTGATGTTTAAGCTCTTTTTTTTTTCTGAGAAACAGAAGGATGCTGGATGGCATCGTAGTAAACTCAGTGGCATAGATTAGTGGTTATAACCCAAGGGGATTTAAACTGGGCACCTGCCCACATGGTATTAGCTAAATGCCCAGCAACATTGACAACACTTGATTGGGCTATATGCTTGCAAGCTTTTACAATAAAGAGATATCCCGATGATGAGATTTCATTCCACATTAATACTTTACTTCTACATGTGTGTCATCAATAATCCCTCGTGAATAAAAATTGTGAGAGATGGATTATGAAGCATTATACACACCAAAAGATTTGAAAATACGGAATCAGAGTTTTGGTTGAAAGTCGTTGAAGCTGATGTTGGCATATCTCTGTAATGGGATTTCATTTTCCTTGTGAGGATTTGTATCTCATACGTCTTTCGGGCGGTTGCCAATTTGTTTCAATGACAAGGTTGATGAAATGTCAAGCCCCACCCAATTGGGATGAGGCTAGCTGTATCGCACGAGTTTACGCTTTACAGGGATGGGGCTAGGTGTAATTTCTTGCAACGTCGGAGGAATAGATACCCCTTGTTCTTTATCGTGCAGTCCCTTGGGGCATGTTGCTTGAAGCACGTTCAAGAACATTGTCAAGCCCCCTCAAAGGGCATGAATTTACAAAGGCTGAGGCCAGGTGTAGGCATGCATTTTCAAGGGCTGAGGCCAGGTAAATGGCATGCCTTTACAAAGGCTGAGGTTAGGTGTAACTCCTTGCAACTTCGGTGGAATAGATACAATTCCTAAACGGCCTGTCTCATGTCTATCTTACCAACGTGGATACTAGATATGGAAAATAATTTGTGTTTCTACTTGTTATTTTGTTGAATTAAATGGCTATAATAAGATATGCAAACTAAATTTACATGCATGAAACAATGCTTCAGGAGAAAATAATAATAAACATATACCCTAGGAGCCCAATCTTGAGAAAACCAACAAATTATGACTTCTTAGCCTTTTTAGGAGTAAGAAGAGGCTAATGTAGGATGATAAAATAGTTACTCTCTTCATGAAAAATTATGGGTGTTCTTACTGTTTCTCTGCATTGCAGATTTTTACAAGCTTCAGCACATCATGGCAATGTTGTGGACTAGCCCTACCCGGGTGTTATTCGTCCTCTCTTCCTTGGATCCCGTTTTCTTCCCCTTTTCCGCAAAAGATATACTGAATGCCCAACAACAAACTTCTCTCCTTCTGCCATGGACAAGGATCTCAGCGTTTAATCCATCGGAACTCAGAACATGCTGTCATCATTGGACCCGAAACCAATTCTTGTGTCGTGCTCATTGCTGTGTTCTACGGCGGTGGGTTTTCTTCAATGGCAGCATCTGCAATGAATCCTTCAACGGTTTCCACAACCAACGTCCTTGTCTCCTCTTCCATCCTCTTTAATAAAAGCTTATGTAATAAGGCCAAGGGACATGGAGCACTATGGTACAGTCTAGCACTGCCATGGACAAATATTCTTCTATCCATTGAGCCCTTTTCGCAATCACTCTACCTACTTGAGTTTTATAGGCTTTCCCCATTCTACTAATCTTGGCTTCCTTTATTTTGTCTACGACGTGGTAGATGAAGCGTTCTACCTCCCAAAGGAATTGGGCTCTTCTGTTTCTCATAACAAGTGAACCCAACAATATGCAGTGAAAGAGTAAGCACCTACCAATCTTCGGCATAAAAACATAACAGATAAACCACATAGATAACCAGTTTTGTTTGCACTTAATTGGCACTTATACCCTCACCACTTGTCCAATAGTCTTGCCTCAAATCGTAGGGGGTTTTTCTATAAAGGCAACTGCACAACAATCATGGAGACAGGTGTAGAAAGGCAGTTAGCAAAGGCCATGATGGTGCCATATGCAATTGGATGCCATTTGCCATCACACCCATTAAGTGTTTGATCCTCAGATTTTGACAATTGACAGCTCAACATCCTAGTCACACTGCCATGCCAGCTCATGGTCTTCACTCTTCTCACTTCATGCATTTTGTGGGTAACATTGCAGCTTTAGCTTGAGGCCTTCTGCAGCAAATTGCATCTGGATTTATACTGCAGGCCTACATTTCTATAACATGCCTTCTTCTGCAACATATTCCTTTCCCTGCACTATTCGGTGACTCTTGCATGTTTAACTCAGCCCCAGGATTTGGTGTGAAACTAGATTAATTACAGCATATCCATTTCAGATCACACCTCCCTATTTAGGCTTTTAAGTCTTGCAAAATGTTAGACACCAACATTCTCCAAGTGTCTTGAACATGGGCTCCTGATACCATTTGTTCTCCCAGTCACTCAAACATGACTTTGAATATGATTCAAGTGTTCTCAAGCTTGGACATGGTACCAGCAGCATCTTCCCACCTTTGAACTTTGGCTCTGATACCATATGATCCATAAATGATAGGCCTGTGGCCTTTCCATCTCACCAACATGGATATCAAATTTGGAAAATAATTTGTATATATTTGCTTGTTATTTGTTGAATTAAATGACTAATAAAACTTGTAAACTGAATTTAAATCTATGTTGCAAGAAACGCTGGGCCTGAGCCCATTTCTGGGCAGAAACGGTATGGAAACACGTTTGGTACATCCTGGAAATTCATTTTAGGCTGTACTGCAACGTTTCATGTGAGGGCAACATGGCCCAGTATGGCCTGAAACACGTTTCCAGGTTGTACAACCATGTTTCAGCGATACAGTGACTTTTTTTTTCCCTGCCATTTCAGGAGTGATAGAAGGAGCTATTGAAGATTGGAAACAAAATGTTTGAGTGGGGCAGCCTAATGTTCAAGCCTATGGCCTAGTGTTGATATGCAGTTCATGGTAATGTTAAATTCTTAAAATAAAAGTGACATTCTCCTTTATCTTTCATTTTCATCATTTTTCTTAAATTTCTAACATTACCATGAAATGACTCAGGATATTTATGAGGGGTTTTGCCCTCATTGGATTTCATATGGAGAAAAGAGAATTTTAGATCTCACTCAAAATCCAGCATTTCAGGATTTCATTTTAGGAGACTTTATCATTTTTTCAGGATTTCAGAATTGGGGGGATTGCAATGTTTCCATTGGATTTTGTTATGTACTAGGGTATGGAACTTGTATTTAATCAAGAGAACCAAGCCCTCTATGCAAGGGAGACTCCCAATAATCAAGAGCACCTAGGGTACTAGGGTATGGAACTTGTATTTAATCAAGAGCACTAAGGCCGTTCGACTATGTAGGGGGAGACTCCCAATCAAGCACGAGACAAGAAATTACAAATTTTTCGTTGCTGATTTTGGATATTGCTATTTTCATTATGTGATCATTCATGAGTAAATGTGATGTAAATTTAGAGACTTATAGTTTATGCATTGACATTGGCCAATTTAATCATAATGTAATAAATTATAATTTATCATGTATGCCCTATGATTGCACATATTTCTTAAATGTCCATATATATATATATTGTGTTTCACCGTTTCCAAAATTTGGGGGGTCACGTTTCATACCTGTACCCGTTTCGGAAACTCGTACGCATTTCCCCGTATTGTGCAACTTAGATTTAAATGCATAAAACAGTGCCGAAGGGGAATAATCACAATCACATTAATAATGCAGATATAGCCTGGCTACTCTTGGGAAAACTAGCAAATAATGGTTTCTTGGCTCTTTTGTAGTAAGAAAAATTACATGCAGGGTAATAAAATAGTTCCATTCTCTCCATAAGGGATTTTAGTGTTCTTACTATTTCTCTGCAACGTAGATTTTGACAAGCTTTGGTACAGCATTCTGACCCTGTGGATGAGGCTTTCCTGGGTCATATTTGTCCCCTCAATTTTAGTGTTACTATTTCTCTGCAATGTAGATTTTGACAAGCTTTGGTACACCATTCTGATGCTATGGATGAGGCCTTCCTGGGTCATATTTGTCCCCTCAATGTTCTGTAATAGCTCCCTTTTGAATCTGGTTTTCTTTCTTTTGTCTGCGAAGAATATGCTCGATGCCCAGCAATAGACTTCTCTCCCTCTACCATGGACAAGGATCTCAGCCTTTTGAGCTTTCAATCTTGATAGTTGAAACATGTTGTCACTGTTGAACACCTCTTCGAGCTTGAGAACTGAAGTCATTTCTTACATTGTGCTCATTGTTGTTCTGCAGTGTTGGGTCTTCTTCAGTAGTGCTCTTGAGCAGCTTCTACAATGAACCCTTGTCTCCTCCTCCATCCTATTTAATAAAACTTTCTATATGAAGGTCAAGGGACATAAGGCAAGTAAATAGCACCCTTGGATCTCTACCTCTACTTCATTATGGGATAGTATAGCTCCGCCATGGACATGTATTCTTTCGTCCATTAGGTCTTTGGAGCAATCTCTTTCTCTGCTCGAGTTCTGTTGACTATCCCTCTAGCAATCATGGCTTCCTTTATGTTCTCTGCTATGTAGTAGATAGAGCGTTCCACCTCCCAGAGGAATCGGGTTCTTCCCTTCCCCGTAATCAGTAAAACTAATGACATGCAATGGAAGAGTAAGCAACTACCCATCATCAGTGACAAAGACATAATGGATGACCCATACAGATTCGAGACCACCGATTCTGTTTGGCACTTCTACCCTTGCCATTTCTCCAACAGTCTTGCCTCAAGTCATAGGGTTTTTCCCATCAAGGAAGCTGCTCAACAATCATAGTGAGAAGTGTAGAGAGGCGGTTAGCAAAAGCCACAATGGTGCCATATCCAACTGGACACCACTTGCCATGATGCCCATCAAGTGTTTGATCCTTGGACTTCAACAATTGACAGGTCAGTGTCCTAGTCACACTACCAGCTCACAATCTTCACTCTTTGCGTTTCATGCATTTTATGGGTAGCTTCTGCAGCCTTAGCTTGAGGTTCTCTGCAGCAATTTGCATGCAGATTTCTAAAGCAGGCCTACATTTCTTAGCACACCTTCTTCTGCAGCATATTCCCTGCAACATTCAGTGACTCTTGCATGTTTAACTCAGCCCCATGATTTGGCCTGAAACTGGATTCATTGCACCAGATACATTTTCGATCAAGATACTCCTCAGACCTAGCTTCTAAGCCAAAGGAAGTTTTTTCTTTGTGGTGCAATCCCTTGGGGCAAGTTTCTTGAAGCACTTACAAAAGAAGAATTGTTTTTCCCAAAAAAGCTTATATCTTGGATTATATCGTATGCTTTTACAAGGGATAAGGCCAGGTGTAACTCACAACTTTGGTAGAATAGATACCACTCAGACTTGGCTTCTAAGTCAAAGGAAGGGATAAGGTCAGGTGTAACTCACAACTTTGGTAGAATAGATACCCCTCAGACTTAGCTTCTCAGCCAAAGGAAGTTTGTTCTTTGTGGTTCAGTCCCTTGGATCATATTTTTTGAAGAACTTACAAAAAAAATTGTTTGGAAAAAGCTAATATCCTGGAATATATTCTTTCCTTCCCAAACTACAAAATTAATCACATTTCGCAAGACCATCAATACCAACTTATTTTTACGAGTTCTATCTTGCAATATGCAGATTTATATATGTCATTTGGGTATTAGCTATTTGATAGTCGATGACATTTTCTAGACAGGCTAACTACTCTCTGCGAATAGTAATTAGTTCATGCAAAGACTTCATCTGGCAGATTCTTCTAATTAAGTATGATTCAGCACGTTCACTTAACTGAAATCTTGATCTCATTACCGTAGGTGATTAAGGGATAGCCAGAGATATCTGCATTGTACTTATCCTTAAGAAGTGGCCACAAAACCAAACCCTTTTAGTCAAGATGGCACCCAAGAAATAATTGTCACATATTGAGTGAATATTCCTGGTTTTAACCATTGCCTCAGAAAAATTTGCTTCGCTGGTTTGACCTACCAATCTTTTCTTATTATCCCAACTTTTGAGTCTACTAGTGGAAGAGAGATCCTTCTAATGATAATAGTACATTGCCTCAAGGTAGCAATCTTGATCATACAGTACGAGCTCAGTACTCTTGCTATCAAGTGCAAGGTGGTCGTCAGAGTGTGGTTGAACCTCAGGTCCTTGTCTATTTGCTACCCTGAATGTTATTTTTTCAAGCAATTGCAAGGTGGTCCTCAGAGGGTGCTTGAACCTCAGGTCCTTGTCTATTTGCTAACCTGAATGTTTTTTTTTCAAGCAATTGCTATTAGTTTCTACAAGACATGAGCATGTAATGTAGATTTCCATTGTTTAACTAGTTCAACGAAAAGGTACCAGTGAAAATAAAGTTGCTTATGGGAAAACAAATTTAAGTGATTTGCCAACTAGAAGCATCTGCATGTCTTAGCATCATTTCAAAAGTTTGTTTCTGTTCACAATGGTGCCATATCCAACTGGACACCATTTGACATGATGCCCATCGAGTGTTTGTTCCTTGGACTTCAACAATTGACAGCTCAGTGCCCTAGTCACACTACCAGCTCACAATCTTCACTCTTTTGCGTTTCATGCATTTCATGGGTAGCTTCTGCAGCCTTAGCTTGAGGTTCTCTGCAGCAATTCGCATGCAGATTTCTAAAGCAGGCCTACATTTCTGTAACACACCTTCTTCTGCAGCATATTCCCTACAATATTCAGTGACTCCTGCATGTTTAACTCAGCCCCACAATTTGGCCTGAAACTGGATTCATTGCATCAGACCATTTTCGATCAAGATATTCCTCAGACCTAGCTTCTAAGCCAAAGGAAGTTTGTTCTTTGTGGTGCAATCTCTTGGGGCATGTTTCTTGAAGCACTTGCAAAAGAAGAATTGTTTTTCCCAAAAAAGTTTATATCTTGGATTATATGGTATGCCCTTACAAGGGATAAGGCCAGGTGCAACTCCTTGCAACTTTGGTAGAATAGATACCGCTCAGACTTAGCTTCGAAGCCAAAGGAAGTCGTTCTTTGCGGTTCAGTCTCTTCGATCATATTTTTTGAAGAACTTACACAAAAATTGTTTGGAAAAAGCTAATATCTTGGAATATATGCTTTCCTTCCCAAACTACAAAATTAATCACATTTCGCAAAACCATCAATACCAAGTTATTTTTGCGAGTTCTATCTTGCAACATGCAGATTTATTTATGTCATTTGGGTATTAGCTATTTGATAGTTGATGACATTTTCAAAACAGGCTAACTATCTGCAAATAGTAATTAGTTCATGCAAAGACTTTTATCTGGCAGTCTTCTAATTAAGTATGATTCAACACGTTCACTTAACTGAAATTTTGATCTCATTACTGCAGGTGATTAAGGGATAGCCAGAGACATCTTCCTTGTACTTATCCTTAAGGAGTGGCCACAAAACCAAACCCTTTTAGTCAATATGGAACTCAAGAAATAATTGTCACATATTGAGTGAATATTCCTGGTTTTAACTATTCCCTCAAAAAACTTGCTTCGCTGGTTTGACCTACCAATCTTTCTTATGATCCCAACTTTTGAGCTTCCTAGTGGAAGAGAGATCCTTCTAATGATAATAGTACATTGCCTCAAGGTAGAAATCTTGATCATACAGAATGTGATCATTGCTGTTGCTATCAAGTGCAAGGTGGTCCTCTGAGTGTGGTTGAACCTCAGGTCCTTGTCTATTTGCTAACATGAATGTTATTCTTTCAAGCAATTGCAAGGTGGTCCTCAGAGTGTGGTTGAACCTCAGGTCCTTGTCTATTTGCTAACCTGAATGTTTTTCTTTCAACCAATTGCTATTAGTTTCTACAAGACATGAGCATGTAATGTAGATTTCCATTGTTTAACTAGTTCAACGAAAAAATACCAGTGAAAATAAAGTTGCTTATGGGAAAACAAATTTAAGTGATTTGCCAACTAGAAGCATCTGCACGTCTTAGCGTCAAGTCAAAAGTTTGTTGCTGTTCCAACAACACTTTCTTGCCATGGGTATGATATTTTCTCCCTATTGCTGGTCGTCTCATTTGTGTTTTGGAATCCTTTTTTAATAACAAAGCCCGAAGTTGACCATTATGAACTAGACAACAGACATTATCCAAATTTTCCAGAGGCCAAATACATTTTTTCAGAGTATTGGATTGAGCAGGCAGAACTAAAAGTTTAGTCTTAGATTTTTCAGTTGGCGATTGTATTCAATTGCAAGGAGGCCATGCTAAGTATGGCAAGTCTTACCTATGTTATCTAGAAGTTCAAAACAATCGTTCAGAGTTTTCGGATGGCAAATGA
Source organism: Pinus taeda (assembly GCA_000404065.3). Lineage (NCBI taxonomy): Eukaryota > Viridiplantae > Streptophyta > Pinopsida > Pinales > Pinaceae > Pinus > Pinus taeda. The sequence goes on along the minus strand of APFE030232345.1, from coordinate 58,989 downwards.
ATGTTGAATCTTTGGTTTCACATCTGAATGTCGGAAAACACAAATGCTGAAGTTTTAGTTTTGGATACATAGACTTTCAAAATGGGCAATGAGATGTTTTGGAGTCAAAGCATATTTACTTGTCCCAAAATCTATGAATCTAGGGCACACAGCCAAGAAAGAAACATGTTCAGGTCAATGAAGTTCAAAATGTATGTATTATAAGTCCTATTTACATGTCTTACTGTTGCCACGGTTAGGGTTTAGGGAGTCTGGTTCCAAAGGAAAAAATCGTGCATTTGTAAATTTTGCCCTTTTTACTGTTCTTTTTCTTTTTGCTGAAACAATTGCGTTGTAGCGATGACAACTGTTTCCCACAATTCAGCTGAACCAGAACACTGTTTCCATCTGAAGTGCATCCGGACCAAAAATGGGATACTTCATAACTACTCAACATCTTACAGCGGAGCTAATTTACCGCAATGGTTACTCTGCTCAGTGTTAACTGTCTCAGCCACAGGAAGAACGTAAAATTGCTGAAATATGCATTTTCGTAAATTGGCTTATGTTATTTTTTGACAGATTTTTGCAGAGGTTCCTTTGACTTTCGAGGACACTTCTTAAGAAATTTTGCAGAAATTTAACCAAAGTGTATCCTGTAAACTAATCTAGAAAACGCAAAACAGTGGGCCTTCTTTTCCGTTTGCAATTTCCACTGTTCACTCTTTCACCAGTTTTTGAACTTTGCAGGGATTGGTGCTTGAAATCTTTGAGGTATTCTTGACAACGAATGCTAGTGGATGCCGTTTTTGGTTTTGTAAGTTTAGGAGAGTGGTAGGAAGCTGTAGACAAGCACTTTTTTGAGCTGTATGGCCATTTGGGTTTGACTTTTAAACTTTGTGGAAGGTTGCCGGGCCTCGTATTAAAAAAAATTCAAATTATCTTTTGTGGGTCGATAGATATTTCCAAATTATCCGGCCTTCACGTTTCTATTTTTCATGGTATCTACAAGTATTTTTCGTTAGTTTCTCAATTCCAGAATCCTGGGATAGTCTGGAAGAAAAAGGGTACTTGAGAAGAAGTAATTGAGATCGTGGAATTCTCATAAAATATGCCATTCTTTTCAACTTTTGAACTCTTTCTTTTTTTTTGTTTTTTAATATCTTGGACATCTTGCATATATGGAAAACTGTCTCCTCATTTGTAAATGTTTTAACTTCTAGCAACATCTATGAAAAACTGATAAATCTACAACGCCATTGGAGGCTTGAGGTCATGCAACAAATTTTGATGTATCTTCTCAAACAAGTAACTCAATGTGCTCAAAGCAATTGAAACGGAAGCAAAATAATGTCTACCTACTTCACCCATATTTCTTGAAAAATAAAAACCCTTTTAATGAGATTAAAAGAGAACTACTGACAATTTGTTTATTTAGCTGTAGCCGAGGCAAGCGATTTAACAGGCAAGATGAATACTGTGGATAATCTGAACTCACACTCTGAAAAAATTCATGTCATCTACACTGCTGAAATTCTAATATTAGGAAAAAATTAACAATTTTCATTTAATTGGTCATGCAGTTTGTGATTATCTTCACTAGCCAAATAATATTGCAGTTAATTGCAATTATGCATAATCAATTTCCATGTTTAAGGAATTTTACAAAGGCCTAGGATCATACAATAAAATTGTAAAAATGTTATGGTCATTCTTAAGGAATTTAACACAGCATTAGGATCATATGTTATAGTAAAAATATTATGGATGGGATGCCTACTTATTTGTGGTTGATTCCAGAATAATAATATAGAGGAGAGCTTTAATATGAAATAGAATTTCCACATAATGGTATGTTACAGTATGTCTTACATTGTTTATAACTATTTTGACAAAAACAACCAAAAAGTAAATATGAATGAGCAAGTTATGCCAAACTATCCCATACTGACCATACTCATCTTTCTCAATCTCTAAAGCATTTCATATGTTTGATACAAGAGGTCCATAAAATAAAATACCAGAGAAACATGTGGTATGTTTGCTTGGAGTTGAGATACAGAGAAACATGTGATATGTTTGCTTGGAGTCGAGATACCAAAGATTCATGCGAGATAAATTTATATTTTTGGTTGGAGTTGAGATACCAGAGATTCATGTGAGATAAATTTCTATGTTTGGTTGGAGTTGATGGCTGTTAATTTTAGGTATGTCTTATGCTTAGAGCAATTTATTTCAGTTTTCATAGTTAGCTCAATATCTTTTTCAAATTAGCAATAACATCAGCATTAAAGTAAACTGCAAATAGAACATAAACATAAATCACAGAAGACAAGCCAAGACAAGAGGACACAAGATGTGGCGCTAGCTAGCCGGAGATAAACTCCAATGTGGGGAAACCCTTGATCAATTCTTCTTATATGTTCTTCAATATTTCAACAGAGAGAGAGATAGTACATTTACAATAGAAGTCAACACTTAGACTTTCTAGATAAGAGAATAGATCATCTATACATGAGATCAGTTGAAGACATGCTGCTTCAACTGATTCTCCAAGGTGACTCCACCTATCATTGTGCTGCATCTCGTCATCATGCTGCACCTCACCGTGCTGCATCATGTTGCACCTATCATCACAGTGTTGGACCTCATGACCATGCTGTACACATCATCACATTGCTGCACTTTGATGCACCATGTACTAGCTGTCCCATTTAGACATGATGTACCTTGTTGCTCCATGTACTAGCTGTCCCATCTAGACATGCTGCACCTTGCTGCTCCATGTACTAGTTGTCCCTCTATACATGCTATACCTTGCTGCTCCATGCACTCGCTGTCCCATCTAGACATGTTGTACCTCGCTGCTCCATGCACTAGCTGTCCCATCTAGACATGCTGTACCTTGCTGCTCCATGCACTAGCTGCCCATGTATTGTTTCATGTACTTGCTATCCATGTATTGCATCATGTACAACTATATTGTTGTTCCACTGTAACACCTACAACACACATAGATTTCTTCTTACGTGGCTAGGTCTCCTTTTCTAGTTGCATATAGGTCTCCTCAATTGCTATGAATCTGGGCTCTCTTTATTGCAGACTTAGGCCTCCTCTAACTGCAGATTTAGGCCTCCTTTATAGGCCTCTTTTATTTAGGCCTTCTTTAATTGCAGCCAGACCTCTACCTTAATTGCTGCTAGAGCTCTCCTCCATCTGCGGTTGAGTCTCCTTTCCACCTGTAGCTAGGGCTTTTATCATGACTGCGGCTAGCGCTGGGTCTCTTCTTTAGGACATCAACTTAGGTCTCTTCTAGACCAGCGTTGAGGGCAGTTTACAAATCCTTGCTACGCTATAGTAGTCTCCTCCATGACTATGTTAAGGCTGATTAGGGCTTCTTCATTAGGGCAATGTAGAGCCTAGGGCACTCCCTCTAGATATCATAGAACCTTTCTCCATTAGGGCAGTGTTATCCCGTAGCATCTTTCCTCCTACCAAAACCCAAAGACAAGTAGAGAGGAAGAGATCCCAAGTGAGTGTGTCCAAATGACTTTCAAGGCACCTCTATTTATACTAAAACTTTGAGCACATGTGGGGTTTATTTGGTTGCTGGTCGACTTTGACGAATTGCCCCATAACATAATTGAATTCATATCTCCATGAATACTTATCGGAATCGGATGATGTTTAGATCAATCCTACACCTCTCGATGAGAGGGATCTAAGAAAAATATCAACTGCCATTAATAAGATGACCCACATGGATTTTGGCCTTAGTTGCCAATTTTAACACTCCCTCTCAACTAGGGAGAACTCCATCCGCTGATCCATACGTCTGACTGTACTATCTCTGCCATCAGTGCCCTGCATTGCTCTGCTCTGTTGAACCATGAAGAAGAAGAATTGATCGAGAATGTCTCATACCATTCTCTACTGGCCCGAAGTCAATTTAATTGATCCCAGATCAATATCACAAGAGAGTGTCTCAAACCACTCATACTGATCCCGGATCAGTTTCATTGATCCCAAATCAATGGAGGTCATCCTAGCATAGGGAGTACAATAGATACAATGATGCATCAATCGATAACACTACTATGGTCCCTAATCTCATTTCCCTGCTCATTGATTAGATGAGAGGTACTTCCCATGAGTCTCAGGTTGCATGGGTAGGATGCCTCAATAAGAGAATTAATCATCCTATCCCAAAGTCGCCTCGGGGTATCACAAGGGAAGGCTGAGCCATTCACCCTGTACATAACGCACCATTAGGGTAGGGTGAGTCACCTTATGGTTGTGTGTTGCTCCAGTAAGTACCCCAAGCCCCCTCCAGAGCTCCTAGAGCTCAATGCATGTAACCTGCAAGACCCTTATAAGAAGGTCTCTCAACGACTCCAAATCGTTCAGGCAAGTCATAGATTTGACCTTTCCCTGGGGCTTAGGACTTAGACAAAATATCTGCTACTTGTACATCAATCTCAATGCGATGGAGCCTCCTCGCTCATCGACTTACCATATCCCTGATAAGGTAGTATTTGATGTCTATCTGCTAGAGCAATCATAGAATACAAGATTCATCAACAATCGAATCCCTCCCTGGTTGACATAGAAGATCACGGTGGTATCCATTATGTGTACAAACAACTCACTTGAGAGCTTTCACAACCAGGCAACTTCACACGAAATCATACTCGTAGCTATGTATTCGGTCTCAGTGGTGCTTATAGCAATTGACTTCTATTCCCTGCTCATCCTAGATATCGAAACATAACCCAAAGAGAACCAACACTTAGAAGTGCTCTTGCGATCCTCCACACTACTTGCCCAGTCAACATTCGAATAATCATGTAGCTTCACATTTTCGACAGTGTATCTCAATCCATGAGAAATTGTGCCTTGAAGATTTCTCAGAAGATCCTTGGCACCAATCTAGTGAGGCTCAACCATATATGAGCTCATCATGCTAATTGCAAAACATATGTCCCGAAGGAAGTTCACCAAGAACATCAATGTGAATAAGTTTATGAAACTTAGAGGCATTTCCCAAATCAGGTCCAACATCACTGCCATACAACTTCTGAAAGTTAAGATCCTTGAGGTAGTCATGAGCTTACAATTTATCATTCCACATCCGGAATCTAACTCCCTCTTACTTCCGAGAGGGTCTGCTCTTGTCAGAAATAGGTTGTCCTCAGAAGGTGTCGGTATGAGAGGTCTATCATCCACAAGCTTCAAGCAATGGTTTGGATCGATTTCACTCCTAGTGAATCTTAGCTTCATTAGACAGATATCAAACCTCTCATACAACACTCGGGGTGTTTTGCTTCAAGCCATAGAGGGCTTTCTTCCACATGCATACATGAGATTCCCGATGAATCTCAAACCCCTCAGGTTGTTCCAAGCCTGTGGACCTGCTACATGAGGGGAATGGTCACCTTGTAAGATTTTCCTTCGGTACATCTCAGACATGTACCTTCATGCTCCTTTTGAATTCAGTTGTCCCAGTCACCATCTGACTCACATTGCGCAGGGCCCCATAATAGACCTTCGATGCTATAGATGAGGTGTGTCAATTGACATGGTCCCCAATGGACCATCTTGCATCTGGATACAAATTTCCAACCCTGAATCCACGAGTAAAAGCATCTTTGAAAATTCTATTTTCAAACATGTACCTTGTCATCGATGAATGCCACCCTAAAACCTTTGACTTGCATTGCCAAAATTGACTTGCATTGCCAAAATGGACACCAGGTTCTTCTTGCGATTAGGTACATAATAGAGATTCTATAAATGAATCAAGTTACCCTCATTCAATTGAGGGGTAATATTTCCTACACCCTTTCCGAGATAGGTGGCATCGGCTCCAAGTATAATCCCACGATTGTTTTCATCTCTTACCAAATTCGAGAGAGCACCACTCTATCCGATGAAGTGTCTTGAAGCACTATAATCAATAAGCCAGATTCCCACAAATTTGAAGGAGAGGGCCAATACAAGATATTGCTTCTTTATCTTATCAGAAACAACATCTGATTCTTCATACCTAGGGTTACTTACTTTCCTTGAAGAGTTAGTCGTTTCCCTGATGACCTGTGTAATCTGTCATTCCTCCAATCATTGAAGATGTCCCAGGAATGATTGTTATCTTCATCAAGAGATGTTTCCTTTCCATTTGGACAATCATTCACATAATGGACGAACTTATTGTAAGCAAGGCATCCGTCCTCACTTTTTTATTTATAAATAACTATAGAAGGCAAAAATTGGGCAAAATTGAATATTCCAATTAGCCATGGCTAATTAGGAATATTACAGTACTAGTATGAGTATGCACCAATACAAGATTGTAAATAGATTTTCTTATTATTAAAAGAAGATAGAGACGACAACAACTGGTCGTTTTCACTCACATTGGGTTTCCTTAAATCTTGGTGTTCATGTGTTTTGTTTATGCGTGATGGTTTATTATGTTATTACTGCACATGGTTACTTTTTAATCTTTAATAAAGTACTAATGCACTGATTAAAGATCAACACATGATGAATTAACTAAATCATAAGTTCACTGGATATACGCTAGTTGCCCTAAGAATAGTTGTGTGCACATGCGAGTTCCCTTCACTAAAGTAGTGTATATAAATCTGATTATGGAAATGAAAAAGTTATTGATTTGTAAATAATGATTCACCCCCTCCTCTCAGTGTTATTTCCAACAATTGGTATCAACGCAGGTCCTTTGATAGAAGCTTGATCACTTGAAGGATATCTGTAGAAATAATGGGAAAGAAGCTAAAAGAAAGCACCTTAAAAGAAGAAGAAATCTCAAGGGAATTGTGATAGTGAGAGAGACGATTGGCCATTATGTGGAAGCAACCCCTCAGATTTAGAATCACCTCAGAATGAAGATGAACAAGAAAAAGAATTATGAGGTACCGATTTGGTCTCCTCTAGTGATACATTTCTTTGTTCATTTGAAGGTAATGAATGTGACAGCGAAACAACTGAATTTGCTCTTATGGGTGAAAGAGAAAGAAATCAAATAGAGGCAGAATTTAAAAATCTCACAGACACAAATAGAGATAAAAAAAATCTAATTGATAAAAGGGAATGTGCCTGCAAAGAAGAAGTTATTAGATTAAAATCTCAGTTGGAGGAACGAAACAAAGTAAAGAAGCAGTAGAAGGAAAAGGAAGATCAATGTCAAAGGCTGCAGGATGAAGTGACATCATTGAAAAATGAAGTGAATGAAAAGGACACAACAACCAAGGAAATTATAGAAAGAACCAGCTACTGTGAAGGTCTTGAAGCTGTGGTTGTTTCTCTAAAAGATCTCAAAAATTCAAATAAGCGAAATGAAGGACTACTCCAAGAATTTGAAGAACAAGAAAATGAAGTTCTCGAATTAAGGATGAAAAGCTGAAGAAATCATGAAGAAGCAATATCTTGAAAAGGAAGAGAAATATCAGGTTGAGGTAAATATCCTAAAAGGTAAATTAGAAGAAAAGGATAAACTTTACGATTCAAGATAGTACTAAGATTTTGGATGATATTCTTAGTAGTCAAAGGTCTCCTGCCATCAAATTTGGTCTTGGTTTTCATGAAACTATTAAAGGTGAATCTAGCTCACAAACTGAAGCAAGGAAATCTAGCACAAAATCTGAAATGCTCAACAAGGAGATAAGAGGTCAACCCCATAAAAAATGAAGGAAAGAAAGTCTCCAAAGAAAATCATTTACTCCCAACTATGGAAGTGTTAATCGATTCTTTCCTCTAATGAATAATGATAAATGTTTTATATGTCATAATTTTGGACATGTTGCAGCCAGATGCAGAAGTAGAATGGTTCAAGATAATAACCGTCACACAGAAAGATCATCAACTTCCAGGTGCTTCAAGGGATATTATTTTTTTGACAATATGTTTGGTCACAAAACCATTAACTACTATAGAGGGAATATGAAACATATAAGATGTTATTCTTGTAACAAGTTTGGGCATATAGCAAAATAATGTAGGAGAAAATTTCGGCCAACATACGAAAAGGAGAAAACATCATCACACTCCAAGGTATGGAAGAAGAAGGAAGTACAACTAGAAATATGTGGCATAGCTCAGTATGTAGATAGAACAAACTCAAGAGTAACTAGAAGTATGAAATTTCAGTGTTCTAATTTTCATACACATTTATCATGAAGACAAGTCACGTATATACATGAGTTGGAAGCTGCACAGTCGTGTATATGTTGGTTTGATGAAGAAGCAGTGGGATAGACTAAAAAATGATCTGATATGGTTCAGAAAACTATCAATTATCTTTTTTGTCTTGATGATTGATGACTATTGTCTATGGATGTTATTTATAAGTGCTTTTGATCCTCATAAGTTGTTTATGACTTGATGTATATCTGATTAATGATGATGCCTTGATATTTCTTACTGATATATGCAATGATCAAATCTGACAGTGAACAGGTGGCACAGGTTCAGGAGGAGAATATGATATGCTTCTAATAATGCATTGTTGTCATTATGTTTAGAAGTCATTGGCACCTAACAATTCTTATCAATGGTGAGGATTCTTATGTTGTTGAAGTGTTTAAATGATACATCATGTTATGCTGCAGTAATAAGTTGCCTATGATGAAATATCATATGATACTTATATTGCTTGAGCCACATAATTATTATTCAGTTCAAATTTATGGATGATTGTGGATGACTCTTTTTGATGATGCATATATGGTATGTTGCTTACATGACGATCTTCATAAGGACAAGGAGAAGAACAAATCTTGAGTACACAACTTCATTATTTGATAAATGCCATTTCTTTTATGTTGTTGTCATCATACCTTCAAATATGCATATACTTCATATGGTGTAATTGTGGATGAGGATTCCTATAGTTATTGGCTCTCACATGGGTGAGGATTGATGCTACTGATGGTATCAAGAAAGCTTGACAAATGACTATGAGCTCATGATTTTCTAGATACATATTGCTGGATACACATTATGTTGAATACATGGATGATTACTTAAGTTGCATATTGATAAATATTGTTGGTTGGCCAAGAGAATGGTGTTGTTACAGGTTCCATGAAGACATATCTATTTGGAGACATGGTTTACTTAGTCATATAATGATGATGACTTATTATTTTATGATGATAGGTTTGATACTCACATATGTTGATTATCATGGTTGATGCTTATCAGATATGGGATGTTTCCAAGTGATGATACATGGTTGATATATTGAGGGTTCTTGTGGAAAGATCATGCAGTGATCTTAGATGATGACTATGGTGTTTTCACATACATATGATATGATTTTGTGTTACTGCTCAGAGATATGACACATGCATAGTTGATTCATGGAATGTTATGATAAAAATCTTTCTACTAAGGAAACGAAACAAGTTGATCATGATGAGATCAAGAGGATGAGTTGATATCTATATGTGGCATACTTTGTCATAGGTTGATGATATTTACATTGTCATATCTTGGGAACTGATGATGGACATATACAGGTTGCTGGTCTAGATGTTGCTGACAGATGCTTATAGAGCAGATCATATATGGTGTATGATAATTGCTGATGACTATCATGGTCTTGTTTAGATCTTTGGTCTTTGTTATAAATGTCATGTAAATAAGTTGATGTAAAGTTCATATACAGGCCCATAATATGTCTCTGTTTGTCATAGTCTTTTAGTGAGTCCTTTTTGGTCATATGATGTAATTTGTACCCCCACTATGCATGGGAAGGATGATGTAATAATTGCTATATTTCAGTCATGTATAAACAATTGGTATATCCCCACTTGGTTGGGTAGATGAGTCAAATTTTGTATATGCCCACTTGGTTTGGAGATTGATGTATGTATGAGTCATTGGTGATAGGAAGGTCATACTCACATAGTTGAGTCATGTTATTCTTTTGGATTTTTTTTTTGCAGACTTTGCATGTGCTCAGGGGGAGCATGGATGCTATAGTACATCTCAACATGTACAAAGGGGGAGTTTAATAAAACAATTCAACATGTGCCTAGGGGGAGCATGCTAAATGTTCATATTTAGCTGTTCAGATATGAAAGTATTCATTTTGGTCAGCCCTTTTCTCTTGATATCAAAGGGGGAGAATATCTTGGTCCACCCTTTTCCCTCAATGTCAAAGGGTGAGAGTATTTTGGTGTTGCTTGTTATCTCTAAAAATTTATACACCTTGCAGTAATCAACACCAACATGGTTGCCATCAAGTCTGATTATTGGCATTATAATGCATGCGTTGTACTTGATGGAAACCCACTTGTAGCAGAAAAACTCACTTGTATATGCTAATTAGATGAATCTACAGGAGATATATCAGATGTGACAGAATGTATAGCAGTTATGTTTACATATGTGACAAAATGCAGTGCAGTTCAAAGGAATCATTTTAGAAGTAATATTGAAAATCACATTATAATAGGTCTATTTATAGGGAACAAAGTAATGGTACAAAAGAATAGGATGAAGGAACAAAAGACTTGAATAAAGAGAATGGTTTAAGAAGTACACATTGGTTCACCTTGTCCAAGTAGCGTATACACGAGGGTTCACAGAACAAAAAGAACGTATACATATACACGCACTCTCACAAGAAGAAAAGCATGTACAAGTTGGAAAATCAAGGTTTTGGTCCAAGGTATTTGGTAGGAGGTATTGGTCGGAGGTATTGGTCCAAGGTTTTGGTCCGAGGTTTTGGTCTGAGGTATTGGTTCGAGGTTTTTGGTCTGAGGTATTGGTCCGAGGCTTTTTGGCCCGAGGTATTGGTCTGAGGTTTTTGGTCCAAGGTATTGGTTCGAGGTTTTGGTACGACGTATTGACAAAGGATCTAAGTATATAAGGAGGAAAAAATCAAAGGGATAAGTGCACAAGTAATGAATATGTTATGAAGAGTTAGATCAAAAGCAAATATGCATGTTATGGGTTTCTAATGCTTTGCTTGATCTGAACTAAGTATGCACCTAAGTGTTTGATGATGGATGAAATCTAATGATGGATGAGGATCATAATGACTTATCTTTATGTGATCTGATAATGGATAGGCTAGATCTGATTGCTAACACATGTTTTATCTTTTATATGTGATGATCTGGGTATGTCTGAAGTCTAGAATTGCAGCAAAGTTATAAGTAAGTATTTGCAAATCTATACGCTGGTTCACCTTGGTGAAGGTGCATATACATGTTGGTTCAACTTTTCCAAGTAGCGTATGCGAAAGAAAGGCTTGATGTTCAGGGATGATTGATCTATCAGATCAGTGCTGCTATTTTACTATTGTCTATCAATGAAGTCTTATTAGATCTGAAAGTAAAATTGAATGCATAGAGAAATTAAGTGTGATTGATTGATTGATTTAGAAAGACGGGTGATCCTTGTTGCTATCTGTTTAGAACTTTGTTGTATGATAGTAGATCTTCAGAACGTCACTGATTGATACAGTTGTGGTTCAGAGGTTTTATGATTCAATATCTTTAGAGGTATACACAGTTTGGGCTAATGGAAGTCGTGTATACACGTAGGCTAGCTTCATTGAAGGAGTGTATACATTCTGACACATGACTTGTGAGGTTACAGTAGGTTTTGGTTGTTGATGCAATGTTCTAGGTTTAGATCTGTGTATTGGTTATAGTAATTTGTCTGTTCCAGTTGATTAGTTGAATTTAATTAAGTTTGAATGAATGGTTAATTTAGTTGTGTAAGAGGTTCAGTGATTGTTTGATTTAGTATATCAGAGGTTTTAGTGATTGATTGATTCAATTATGGTTTATTTAGATATTGATGATTGGTTTTAGTTATGTCAAAGATTGGATTGAGTTTCAGTGACTGGTTTTGATGGTTGTATTGCAGTGGTGATTGATTTTGAGCTTCAATGTTACTAATGGGTCTAGTGCGAAAATTTGATGAAACATGTCCTTCATATTGTAGTATTGTGTACCAAGAGTATCCAGTGTGAAAATTTATGAAACATGGTCCTTGGAGGATACTGAGGGTTGGAGCATTCAGTGAGGAAGTCGAAGCTTCATACCAGTAGTGGCTGGTGATTTGATCAGGGGGGTTGGAGCTCCCTTCCAGTAGCATCTGGAGAACGAGTGAAGGTTGTAGCCTTCTGTAGGTTTAATCCTACGTACAAGTAAACATATCGACTAGTACAAGAACTAGGGGTTGTAACTCCCTTCCAGTAGAAGCTAAAGAACAAGAGAAGGTTGTAGCCTTCTGCAGGGGGCTACCTGCGTACTAGTATGGGTCTACACCAGTACAAGATTGTAAATAAATTTTCTTATTATTAAAAGAAGACAGAGATGACAACAGCAGGTGGTTTTCACCCACATTGGGTTTCCACCTTAAATGTTGGTGTTCATGTGTGTTGCTTATGTGTGATGGTTTATTCTATTATTACTGCACATGGTTACTTTTTAATGTTTAATAAAGTACTGATGCACTGATTAAAGCTCAACATATGATGAATTAATTGAATCATAAGTTCACTAGATATATGCTGGTTGCCCTAAGAACAGTTGTATGCACACCCGAGTTCCCTTCACTGAAGTAGCATATAAAAATATGATTATGAAAATGAAAAAGTTATTGATTTGTAAATACTAATTCATCCCCCCTCTCAGTATTATTTCCAACAACAACTATAAAGTTATGGAGGCATGGAATTAACAGGAGAACTTGATAGGAAAAATGTTGTTACTTGTTGTTTATTCACGATGCACCATGTTGGGGATGATAGGAGGTATTTGTGAAATGGAGTGTAGTAGAAAAAAGTTGCAGGATCAAAAAAATGTTGTCACCTGCTTCCAAGTTTTGCTGTCATGTTGTGAAGGTGAGACATTAGTTTTTCCAAGGTGGGCGTCTTGTCATTATTGATAGAGGGCATGACAGGAAACCCACTCTATCTTAAAATGGGAAAGTCATTGCACTGATTTGTAAAGCATCTCAGCCATCATTCCCTGTTCTGCCTTCATGCTTTTAGGGGCCTCTATTACACAATATTTTTTCATACCTCCTATTCACTTCTTGTTCAATATCTTGAAGTGCCAAAACATTGAATACTGTGCAACATATCCATCATGATATACATACCAAAATCTCCCTGAAGAATCAAAGGAAAACTACCCTAAATTCATCTTGAAGAATGTTAACTAAAACCCTAAGTTTTAGCATCTGTGTGCTTTGCTCCATTGCCTGCCCGTGTTGATGGCAGGTTGCACATTTATACCCTAGTGCTTCTAGCAGAGGTTTTGATATGAAACCCCACACTGAACCTCTTCTGACAAGTTTTCCCAAACTGGAGGAGAAGCTTTGTATACTAGAACCTTCAAGAACATCGAGCTGGATATTGGTTGTTGTTGATATGGTCGAGATCTCCCATTTGGGCCTCTTGATCTTAACATCATGGGATTCCCCCTTGAGATTTGGACCTTCCTCCCTCTTTGTGGATCCCTAACTCCTTCTCCCTTCCTATAAATTCACTCCCTTCGATCCCCAAATGGTTGGTCATTGATTGCTGCATCCCTATGTTGAGATTATGCTTACATGCTAGCTATTCTAGCTTGGAGAAGGAGTGCTTGAAGAGTCTTTTCTTGGACTTGGACATCCACCAAAAGGAGGTCTCCAACATCAAGACATAGGTTGTATGCTTCCATTTTTAGTTTCTTAATATATACATCTGATGTTCACTTGCCATAATTGTATAAATGTTTATGCTATTAGCTTAATGCTCTTTAATATGTTAAGTAGTTTATGTTTGATGTATGCCATATATTCTCTCATATCTTCTATAGTACTTTGATCTTATTTACAGGTACTTGGACATGAAGAATGACTAAGAAGCAAGGCATGTAGTGAAAGATTCAAATCCATCTCCAAGGTTTAAGCGATTATCATCAGAGCGAGGTAGGTTTCTCCTTTTCTCCGTATTTATCAAACATAAGCTATGAAAGTGTATGTTAGTTCGTTTAGTTTGTTTCTAGATCCACTCATTAGGATAGAGGGATCACCTCTGTACGTAAAGGGGATTTTCATTCACAACACTTGGGGTCACCATGTGGTACTGACATGGTAATGCACATGGTTGGGGGCAACATCATTGTAGAACTCAGGACCATAGCAGTATTTTGTGGTTCACTTCATAAGAGGGTTGCAGTAGACAGGAACCTCCCTATTACATGACATGAATATTCACATCTTGGTGCATTACAAATATTTGGAAAGAGTACATTTCAAAGGAATGACAAGAGGCATTATCATGCTATGACATGGTCAAGCCACACAGGATTAGTGTGGCATGGAATAACCACATAGGTCACTTGGCAATGCCAGATGGCCATATTACTAATGTGGAAAGGTTGAGAGTTCAAGTATTTAAATGTGTGTAACTTTTAATCCAGGAATTTGATCAAGATAAAATTTATATCACCAAAAATATCTTGACGAGATGAACACGACAGTTTTATCCAAAGTGAGTTTTGCACATTTTTGGTGAGAAGGAATTTTGTAACCCCATTTCCATAATGAGATCATGGAAGTATTTTTAATTAAAAGTAAAAACTACCATTTAGTCGATATTACTCCAAGGGGGTGCCAAGAGAGAGTGTTATAGAGTGATATCAAAGCGAAGGTTCTACATTGGACCTTTAGAAATAAAATTTTAAACTCTGTTACACATTGTAGTAATTTATAACGAGTGTTTGTTGTGTGCAATGTGTGTTTCTTGTAGCACTTTGATTGTCAAATTTCAACTGCATGTAAGTATTGATTTTGATAATATTATTATTTCATAACAGTTGTACTCACTTGAAATGTGGTGTTTCATATAGCCTCACAACCATATTCTTATGGTAGAATTTTTGATGTGATAATGAGCATGTTTTATTTGTATTGTGGATTGATTAACAATTATGTGTGTATTGCAAGAAATAATAAGGCACTAGGGAACAACAAAGAGCAAAAAAGGGATGAACAATAAGATGGAGCAACACGATGTTGATATATTCCAACATTGTTAAGAAGAAGTTTCAGTTGGAAAGAGGATAGAGGAAGACTCCCCTAACTAGTGAACACTCTTATAAGTATAAGGGTTGAGCTATGAAGTTATAAGATGAAAAATGAAAGCATTGTCATGGATTAGGATCAACAAGAAAAAGTAAACACAATTGTACTACAGAGCTTGTCACATTTGAAAAGGAAAGGGAAAAATGATCTAGGTGCTATCCACCTAAAAAGTGATAAAGGAAAGAAAATTCCATCAGTACATGGAAAGCATGAACTGAATACTAATGGTGCATAAGGAAACATATCCAAGAAAATACATAAGCAAGGAAGTGAGGATACGATGAGAGGTAAACATATACTAAGTACTCTAAAGAGGAGGTTAGGTAGCATGAGCAATTGTTTAGTGTTGAAATTGAAAGATACTATCAACATACAAGGAAAGGAAAATACTTCATTCCAAAAGAATTTAAGAAGGAAAAACCTCCTACATCTGATGGAGAGGGGAAGAAGGTTTAGGAAGTAGAGGCATGGCTATTAGGGATGAAGAGGTATTTTAGGGTGCATGATTACTATGAGAATATGAATGAGAGAGTAGCCATTTTCACCCTGAAGGGAAAAATTGATATCTGGTGGGAAAATTTGAGGAATGTAAAGGATATTAGAGAGAAAGTTGTCCTGGACGATATTCAAGAGGAATTTTAGAGAAAAGTACCTAACTAAAAGGTACTATGACAACAAGGCCAAGGAATTCTATGAGCACAAAATTAGGAAGTTGATAGTTGATGAATATACAACCATAGTTTTAGACCTATTGAGATATGTGACCTACATCAAGGATGAGAAGAAAAAGGTTCAAAGATATCTTAATGGACGATATCACGCATTCAGGGAGATAATATAATTCAGTGAGCCTAAAATGTTGGAATATTTCATAAGGAAAATGAAGTATTGCTATGAACAATTGAAGCATAAGTCTAAGTTCAGGGTTGATTGGAAAGCAAGGAGAATTTTTTTTTAAATGAAAATGGCATAGGTCAATAAGACATCATCCAAGAGAAGAAAATGTGAAGTCTGCCACTTTTTCCAAGGATGGATATCCGGAGGAAACACATCTACTGATAGGGACCAATTAACCAAATCTAGAAGAGAATAACACGAGAGGTTTAGAGGAGAACCTATGTAGTGTTAGGCATGTGGAGAAAACTACGAGAAAAGAGACTATCCTCAATTATAGTGGAATGGTCCAAGAATATACAATGTGTAGGAAGCATAGAATATGAAGGATGTGGCTCAAATTCTTCCATGGATTTATGTTACGTTGGACAATAACCAGGTCAACCACCACGCATTTGTGATTGAGATGGAAGGTATGATCAATAACCAACCAGTTCAATTTAGAGAGACTCGGGTTCTAATTTTAGCTATGTTAGTCCCAATATTTTAGAGAGATGTGTATTATTGAAGATAGCCCATGAAAAATCATGACTAGTGAAACTAGAAATGAGGACTAAGAGGCAAGTCAGAAATATGGTGAAGTCATGTCCTATAATAATAAATGGCACGCCCATGTACACAGACTTGAACTTATTGGATGGTAGGACATAATATCAAAGTCGATTGCTTAAGAAAATCAATCAAATGCCCAATGACAAAAGGAAAGGGTGACGCTGCAAGGAAAAATGAAGTTTGTGATAGTTCATAAAATATCAACATTGCAATTAACGTGGTGCAAATACAAGGGATCTGAATTATACACTATCCAAGTGAACAATGACTTAGAAATTAATAGAAATAGTCTAGAGGAGAACCTTCTCTTAAAGAAATTTGAGGATGTATTTCCTGAAGAAATCCCATGAATGCCACCAAGGAGGGAAATAAATTTCTCAATAGAATTGCTTCCAAGAACAACACCCGTGTCAAGAGCCCCATAGTGAATGATTACACTAAAGTTGGTGGAATTCAATCTACAATTAAAAGAAATATTTGATAGGCATTAGATTAGACCCAATGTATCACCTTGGGAAGCACCTGTATTATTCATAAAAAAAAGGGATGGCACTTTGAAATTTTGTATTGACTATAAGCAATTCAATAAATCCACAATCAAGAATATGTATCCTCTACCTAGGATTGATGACCCGTTTGACTATTTGAGAGGAGCTGTGGTGTTCTCAAATATTGATTTGAGATGTGGGCACCATCAGGTATGAATCAAAGATGAAGATATTCACAAAACAAAATTTATAACCAAGTATGGACGCTATGAACTTTTGGTTGTATTTGGGCTCACAAACACCCCAACAACCTTTATGTGTTTAATGAATAATGTTCTTAGTCTATACTTGGACATGTTTTGGTGTTTTTTGTTGATGAAATTGTGGTTTATTCAAAAACCGATTAAGAACATGAAGAACATTTGGCAACAATGTTGCGATAAATGAGAGAGCACAAGCTCTATGCCAGACTCAACAAGTGTGAATTCTTTTAGTCACAATTTTAGTAATTGCAACATAATTTTTCCAACAAAGGAGTGGAAATAAACCTAGAGAATATTAAAGCCACCATGGAGTGGCATACTCCTTAGAACATGATAGAAGTTAGATCCTTCATGGGTTTTTTTGGTTATTGCCGAAGGTTTATCCACAATTTATCAAGGATTGGGATTCCAATCACAATGCTACAAAGAAAACGAATTAAATTCCAATGGACACTAGAATGTGAGGTCAAATTTGAGTAATTGAAATATTTTCTCACACATGCACCAATATTGAGGATAAAAAACCTAGGAAAGGATTTTGTGGTGTTCATGAATGTCGACAAAGATGGTCTCAGTGGAGCCCTAATGCAATAAGGATAAGTGGTATATTATGATTTAGGGAAGCTAAATGAACATGAGTGAAATTATGTCACTCATGACTTGGAGTTGGCAGTGATAGTGCATGCATTGAAAATGTGGAGGCATTACCTCCTTGGAAGGAAAATTACCTTGATATCAGATAATGGAGGGATGAGGTACCTAAATGTCCAACCCAATATAAATGCAAGATAGGTAAGATGGCTAGCATTGATCACTAAAATTTGTTTTGAAAACAAACATATTATTAAGGGCACAGAGAAAAAAATGGAAGATGCACTTAGTAGGAGGCTGCACGTAGCTCATGTGGCAACTATCAGTACTTGTGAAATTGAAATTAGAGAAAATATTAAAGAAGAAATGCATTAGGATGAACATTACCAACAAGTAAAACAATGATTACAATAGGATTCAAAAGGGGCATTGAACAATAACTATTCCCTCACAGAGGATGGACTATGAAATTTCAAAGGAAGCTGGTATATACCTTGTATGGGTGACTTGTAGAAGCTCATCTCTAACAAGTTCCATAAAATAATTTATTTAGGTTATCCATGTTATTAGAAAATGATAATAAATATGAAAAAGTTGTATTATTGGCCAGGCATGAAGAAGGATGTGGTCAAATATATTTCTAGATGCTTGGAGTGCCAACAAGTAAAGGTGGAACACAGGCATCCATCATGATTGTTACAACCAATCCCCATTCTTGAGTGGAATTGGGATATCATTTCTATGGACTTCATCACTAGGATATCGAAGGCACATAGACAACATGATGCCATAATGGTAGTGGTGGAAAAACTAAGTAATGCAACTCACTTTATAGTTGTCAAGTCCACTCACCAAGAAATTGACATTGCTCACATTTTCATGAGGGAAGTGTTTCAATTGCATGGAGTATATAAGAATCTTATCTCAGATTGAGATGATAAGTTCACCTAAAAGTTTTGGAAAAAATTATTTGTTGGATTTGTAACAACTTTGGCAGTTATCACAACGTATCAAATAGATGGACATACTGAAAGGATAAACAAAAATGTCGGAAGGCATGATGAGAACGTATGCCATGCATTAGCCTAAGATGTGGGAAGAGTTTATACGTTTGATAGAGTTCATCTACAATAATGGGTACTAAGAATAATTAAAAATTAGTATTTTATAGGCTCTATATGGATGAAATTTCAACACACCCATCAACTGGAGTAATCTAGTGAATAGGGTGCATCTTAAAACTGATATGTTGAAGGATATGGAACAAGAAATAGTCACTATGAGGTAGAAACTAGAAATAACTTAGGATAGGAAAAAGAGCTATACAAGCCAACAAAAATTCACAATGAATTTCAAGTGGGGGAACATGTTTACCTCTGCATTAGACCAAGGAAAATTTCACTGAAGATGGGTCTTGAGTCAAGCTAGTACCCAAATTTTGTGGACCATTTCAGAGTATTAAAATAGTGGGGGCGAGTGGCTTACAAATTGGCCTTGCCCCCCATAGTGAAGGCACATGGTGTTTTCCATATTTATTTTCTTAAAAGTATGTGCTTCATGCTAATCATGTTGTTGATTGGTTTGTGATACAGGTGGAATCTAGAGGAGAATTCCATCCATAGCCAATGTGCATATGTATCAGAGGCAGATCATGCTCCAAAATCTAGTAATCAAGAAATTCAAGGTGTAATGGAAGCACTTTGGACCAGATGAAGCCACTTGGGAAGTGACTGAGCAAATGACAGTGTTATACCCATTTTTTTTGTTGAATAAGAAAATGTAAAGAGAGTTGTTTGTATATAAAGCTCACTATGAAAATGTTTAGATGTAGAACTGTGAGGATAATGTTCCTCCAAGGGGGTGGGATCTGTAATAGCCATTTTTGTAACCCTTCACGTAAATATTTTCATGTGTGATTGTAATTAATTATGATCATATGAAAATGATTGGACTGAAAAGAGAGGAAATGGATTCAGAGTATAGGGAGGTGAAGTTGCTTGCGAATTGCTTGGGAAAATAGCTAAGCTCAAAATCTTGCATTTAATGGCCACCTACATCCCTATTGAATTTAAAAATTAGTTGTACAAGCATTAAAACTAGTGTATGAGCACTCGAGAAAAGGAAAAGCCAATCCTATGGAACATGTTGGCCATGGTAAATATGCAACAAAACAAAGGAAAAATTAGAAAATTCAAAAGAGAGATGCATAGAAGCAGAGTTGTAGGGGATATAGAACACCATGAAAGAAAGAGAGAATTGTGTCGCCACACTTAGGAACACACGAGAAGACCTCAATGATTTCACTACAACAAGAAGGTTTGCGCATTAGCAGTGCATGGAAAGCATTGGAAGAAGATCAAAGAAAGCTCATGTGTGGAAGCTAGCTAAGCGACATTGAAGAAAGGAAAAGTTGTGGTGTCGAGAAGGTAGAACAATAGTGGACTCTGGACTCTTACTTAGTAGGTGGAGATACTGGGTACTCTGGGACCTCTCTTGGTGCTTTTGTAGCTAGAGACCTTGAAGGTGGACTCTGGATTCCCATGAAAGCTATCAGGTGGAGGCATTTTGTGCTTTAGATTCTTGTTGGATTGTAGGTGGAAGCACTATGGGCTCTAGATTATTTTAGTGTAAATCAAGTGGAGACACTGTGGGCTTTGGATTCTTGTAGTGATTATTGGGTGGAGCACTAGGTGCTATGGATTCCTTGAAGTGATTGTTTGGGTGGATACATTAAGCTATCTGGACCCTTGGTTGTTAGGTGGAGGCATTATGTGCTCTAGATTTCTGTGTGTTTTGACTTGATTGGTGCAAATTTCCCTTGATCACTTTATTCCACATGCTCTAAATCCGGCTCGAGGGTGGTTAACTGCAAGAAGGGATTGTAGTGTTGTGGTATACTGTTGGGAGGAGATTTGAAGTCCCCCTCTTAGTTTCCAGTCATTCAACTACTAAGATAAGTTGATTACTAGAATCTTTGTGCATGTTTGTGCAATATAAATGATGAATAAATTTATTACATGATACTGGTTGCATCAACATTATCAATGAGGAATATGTATTCCTATGTGATGGTCTTGTGAATATTTCCATGTTTTTAAGGGACTTGTAGATCCCCGTGATGTTGATATGATCCTGAATGGTAGTTACTTACATGCTTATGTTTGATTATTTAACATGACCAACTGATTGTGGATTTGTTGAATGTATCAAACAATTGCTGTGTAAAGGTTGTTAAAGGCCTATGATCAATGTTGTGAATAAATTATCCTATTAAAATATTGTAGTTTTTGTAAAGCCATGGTTTGTATGCTATCATATGGAAAAGTAATCTTTTTGTCTTAGAACTATTGAATTATTCAATTAAAGTGTTACATATGGCATGTCAAGAGATTGCGTTGATTTTGCTACCCTTCTTTTTTGGTTACAGTGCAAAATTGAAATCTTGCATTACATGTCGGGAATGGCTATGTAAAGCTATTAAATTAATTAAGACTTTCAGCCTGTGTTTATAGAGAACATGCATGTATTTTATTTGAATGAGCCTTGATAATTTATAAAGGAGGAACCATAAACCTACAAAGGCGTAGAGTTAATAGGAGCATGGAACGAGAAAATTGTTGTTACTTGTCATGGGTAATTCACGTCACACCATGCAGGGAATGCCAAGAGTATTTATGAAATAGATCACAATTTATGGAAGGTGCATAACAAGAAAAATGTGTTCACCTTCTACTAAGTTTTAATATCTTTCCATATAGGTGATACATTGGTTCTTGCAAGCATGGGTGCATTAGTGTTGTCAACGAAGGGTGCAGAGGAAATCCACTTCGTCTTAAAATGAAAAAATATAATTTTCATAGAGGTTCAAGACTCAATGGGACCTGTAATTGAGTTGAGTTGATGGATGGCACACACAGAGGTTAAACTATGTGGATTTCCATAGGATTTTGGATGTTGCAATCACATGATGTGGCAAAGTCATTGATGTGGAACAATGACAACATGATAGGTGATAGGAAGGAATGGAATTTTTGGAAGACCACGTGGTTGGTTTAGGGTGACACGCGACACCACCAGATGATTCCATGTAGTCTAATGATGACAACTTGATGTTATCATAACATCAGCATGGCATCGAGGGAATGGGTGATGTGGAGGTTAAGCTAATGTGGCCCTAGAAGACACATGATAGTGGTTTGTGGTGCCTCTTGGCTTGGGATTTCCATGTGGTATTGATGTGCTAATACACATGTCTAGGGGCCACATCACCATGAAACTTGGGAGTATGGAGGTATTTTATGGTGCACTTCATAATCCGGCCACAATAGATAGAAGGTGCACAACAAGAACCTCCCTATTGCATGACATAAATATTCACGTCCTCGCGCACTACAAATATTTGGAAGGATTACTTTCAAAAAGAATGTTGTTGGGTGCTATGATGCTATGACATGGATGGGACACATGGTATTGGTGTGATCTGGAAAAACCACACAGGCCATTTGAAAACTCCACATAGCTATGTCATTGATGTGGCAAGGTTGAGAGATCACATCTTTAAATTGGTATAAATTTTGATCCAGGCATTGGAGCGAGATAAAAGTTATATTGTTGGAAATATCACCATGAGCTAAATGTGATGGTGTTATCCAAAGTTATTTATGCACACTATGGGTGAGAAGGAATTTTGTAGCCCCATTTCCATAATGAGACAATGGAAGTTGGGCTAATTAAAAGTAACACCTCCCATTCAACCATAATTATAACAAAGGGGTAGCAGGGGGTGTTGCACAAACCTATCAAAATATTCTTTTTCAAGCCTAACTTGGAAAAAAGCTTACCAACTCAATGTGTCCATATTAGGAACACCTTTTAGCCATAAATATGCATGCACATGTGGAGATCCATGATGTTTCCTTTCATAATGACACTATACAATAATTTGCAGTCGGATGAAAATGAAAGAAAATATCTTCTTGAAACCTTGTCTATCTCTAATGCATATCACTTATTATAATATGAGGATTTCCAATTACATTTTGATGTCTCCATTTCCTTGCTTTCCCTATATCTACAAGGCAAGTACTATGCATTAATTTATGAAAATCAAACTACTAAAGAATATTATCGACACCAAATCTAATGAATTAAATCACATAATTTTGCAGAAAATTTGGTCTAATATGCATGAGAACCTCTTAATGCATTACCCAATTTCATTACTCCATTAACTAGTTAAGAAATTCAAATTTTTTGTAAATGTTCTTGTAACTCATTAAATGTTGTATTTAGTTTTGTCATATTTTTTTTAGCAAACATTATAGAGGAATATTGAGCACATTGTCTCACAATGATATTAGGTAAAAAAAAAGATCTAAAGAAAGTGTTCCTTCTGTTGAAAAAGTGTAACTAGGTTTGATCTTCATAATGGCATGTAATTTTGATTTTTGTTAATGATGTAAAGAAGAAAAATAAAATTATTATTATGCCTTGCTTCATGGGTTTCATGAACAATATTTTTTATTTTTAGATGGCTCCCATTATGAGCATTTAGGAATTAATGTCATGTATGAAGAGCTCTTCTTGAGCATGTGTCAAATATATATATTTCTATAAAGCCCTCCAATGACAAGCACGAGTCCCTCTCTTCAAGTTGGCCTCTAGACAAAGTGAATATCTCATTTCGGCCTTACCTTATGGAGAAACATCTATTCACATGTACATGTCAGCTTATTTATAGGAAAAACAACTATAAATATGTGTGAAGGGTCCTCACATTTGGACAGTGAGAAAGTTTAGATATCTATGAGTTTTTCGGAGGACAAGTACAAAAGTAAGTTTGGATCTCGATAGAGAATATAGCTCAAATGTCTCTCTATATTTAGGATAAACAATAATATATAAGAAAATAGTTTGGAGTGAAAAAGTATTATAGGAAATCAGATCCCTCTAAAGGTCGAATCACGGTGGCAGTAAGACAAGTTTGGATATAATCACAATTATGAAGCTCAAATGAATTTATGAAGAGAGATGAATGGATGGCAAGGATCTCTCAAGGGTACAAGCTGCCAGAGATAAATTCGGTGCTACCTTACAATAAAGAGTCTCTTTGTCGTGATGTCACATCAAGTGCAAAAAGGCAGTATTGGTGACATAACAGTTTGATGTATCCATAGTTTGTTATGATGAGGTATTATCTTAGTGATAAAGGGCTCAGTGAAGGAAACAATGTTGTCAAGACAATGATGAAGATATCGGTATCAAGGTAGTGATGAAGATCTTGATGAAAACAAGGACTGGTCAAAGTAGAAGAGGAGTCAAGAAGAGAATTGGATGTCAAGAGAACTTGTGTCTTGGCCTTGGAGTGGCTAATAGGTCAATGGTCCTAGTCTTGTTATTCATCAATTGGAATCTCTATAAGAAGAATTTGTGTTGGTTTTCCTCTCAAAGAGTGAGAGGTTTTGGCCCTGGATGATAACCTACATTCTATGTCTCTTGTCTATTTTACTTTCATGCATTGATTATTGTTTGATGAAGAAGAAATCTAATAATCTAAGTACAAGAAGATTCTAATCTAAAGAAGCAAAAAGTATTCACAAGCAGTTACTAATGAAAGAGAATTCATCTAATGCTAATGCCCTAGATTTCTCAACATGGTACCAAAGCTAAGGTGTCAAAGTCAAGAAAAGGGCATGCAATCAAAGAGGCACTCAAGGATCAAGTTTCAAGAAAGGCATCAGAGCAAGTTGAAGGATATCAAATGAAAGTTAAATATCTACCCTAGATCGAAAAAATAGTCTACACCAAAAAAAAATTTGGATCCTTTAAGTCATCATTAAAAGACCACAAAGACCCTCATCAAGTCAAAGAGATCTACAATGCAAGGTAACCCAAAGTGTAGACATTCAAGAGAAGGACCTTAAGGAATAAAATCAGATCATCTTAGAGAAAGTCGAAACCCTAGAAGAATTCTTAATATGCACTCATTCACCACCAAAGAAGTCGAAGTATCTTGAAGGCTAGAAGGCATTGTCATCATCTTCAAAAGTTATAAGGCAAGTTCCCTCTCATTGAAGCAAGGACCCCCTCCTTATCCTTGAAGAAGATCATCCAAGGAAGCATCAAAACATGCTAATTAATCACCATCAACAAAGGGAACTAGATCTAAAGGCAATGTCATCATAAAAGGAGAAACCTCCTTTCATTGAAGAAGGTTTTTTTCATTTGGAAGAAGATCATCCAAAAAAAGGGGCAATAATACATATTCTTCATCCACCATCAAAGTGATCAAGTTGAAGATTTCATCTTCACTTGTCAAGTAAGTATCTTTTTCTCTATAATCTAATCTAGTAAAATGAATTAGTTTTGCAAGGAGATCTATAAGTTGGTTGGGTCATTGAGTTTCCTTGCATGGAAAAGGAGAATAGACACGTCCTCAAAAAAAGTGAAGTCATTGATCATATCTATGAAAAGATCTCCAAACCATCTGAAGGTCAAGCATGATTTGAATGCATGGAAAGGGATCAAGGGCTCAAGGGATTCTTATGAAATCAGTCAAAGGTACCCTCATTCCCTATATAGCAAGATTGGAGACATCAAAGAGATATATGATAAATTGGTAAAACTATTCTTTGAAGGTGCGAGAAAGAAGGTCATATCACTTAGATCTGATCTACTCAAATTGAAGGTATCAAAGGATAAACAATTATCTTCATAAGATCTAAATTGCAAGATCTGGGATGAGATAATATTCATTGTTCTAAATACACTAGCTGATGAACAAGGATAATAAGGCTATCCCATTCAATAATGCATGGTCCCTATGCAAGATAGAAGAAGACAGGTTGAGGGAAAAAGGTATTCAGGCATTTTCCGAAAAGAAAGAAGAACATATCTAAGAATCAATGCTATGAACATTATAGGAAAGATTGTCCTAAGCTTAATAAGGGCTATAACAAGGAAGATAGAGAAGTCTATTTCACCAAAGAAGTGGAGGAATATGAAAGAAGGAAGTCCAAAGAAGAGGAAAATCATTAGAAGTAAGAGCTCATGACGTCACCATAGGAAGCATGAAGGATGTCTAATAGTCAACTATGAAGGATATAGCTCTTGAAAACCTCATTGTAAACTTAAGGAAAGGAATAAGTCATCCAGGACAAGGCTAATCATACATCAAAAGGTAACATTTGCTGGATAAAGATATGCAAGATCCTCAAGACTCACTGATGGAATATTCATCGGAAGGTTCACCAATCTAGAATGGAAGCAAGTGCTTCATCAGGAACTATAACTTGTGGAATTCATGGGATGATGGTATGATGACATAAGAGATGAAGCAGATCAAGGGGTTGAATCTCTTTTCAATTAAGGAAGTTGTTGAAAGAAGCCTAGATGACCTAAAGGTAAATGAGGTATGTATGTTTGTATTGAATATTATAAAGTCATGTCATATGGTTGCAAGTAACATGGATCACTACTCATTTTGAGAAGCATGATCAAAGGAAAGGAATCTCCTCCTATGAAAGGTTGATGGAAGGCATGGGTCACACTAGATGAAATCAACATAATATGTCCTCATATGAAGTATTGGGTGGTTGACTGCAATTGAGGAACTCTGATTAGAAGCTCCTGGGAATGAAATGAAATGTGTGAAGAAAGAAAGACATCATGAGATATGAAACCATGGTACATGCAATCAACATCCGAAGGACTAAGAATATTGACTAGGAAATATCCCAGAAAGATATGAAGACTCTAATGGAGGTTTGGAAAAGATGGAGAACCTTGAAAATGGATAACTTTGGGAGATATGTCAACATGTATGCATGATGCTGATGAACACTGGAAGATGTCATGATGAATGACCATCACAAAGGTAATTTTTATTTAAGTGTTCATTTATTATTTTTGAACAAATATATGGATGAGTTTATGCAGGTATGCCCAGGGAAGAACCATGGATATCTTCCAAGAGGATCACATAGAAGGATGAAAGATCCTTTAGGAAAATATGGCATGAATAAGGCATCATGGCATGAAGCAAGGCCAGATGAAGACTAATGGATCACTTTCTGATGGCATGACTGACCCATGGATGAAAGTAATGGATGGTCAGTGGCCTATGAAGAAGCCACAAAATATTAAGACTCTTTGACAAAGAAATTCATGACATCGAAGGAAGGATCTCTTCAAGCAGCTATTTGAGGAGCTATTGTAGGTCCCTAATTAAGAGGGAGTCTGAAAGCAAGCTTCTTACTTGGAATAAACTTAGAAATTCCTTAGCTAAGAGGGAGCTTAGCTACATTTAGTAGGAATGAGTACATTCTATTATTGGAATTGATATGTCCTCCCTAATTGAGAGGGAGAGATAGACACATCATTCTGGTCTTCACCTAGGAAGATAGAATGGAGGATTGGGTAAACATATAGCATCCAATGTTCTTTGAGGATGAGATAAGGAATCTAAGGTAAGATTTTTCGTAGAGGACCAATATTATTTGAGGATTGGCTATCCAAGATAAGAATAGTCCAATGGAAGGTCATACTCGTTGAACACCTGGGTGGAGTATGTACCTTGAGAGACAATGATTATGGTGTTTATGAATCATTGGTCTCACCAACATTGTGCTCTGATAGTGTGGATAGAGCTGTTAGTCAAAGACTTGCTACGTGACAATGTTGGCTGATATGATACTATACAGATGGGTTACCAATGCTTCTCTTCTTATTAGAAATTATTCAGATTGAGAATGACCAAGTGCCATTATGAATACCTCCCTAGTTAAGAGTTAGTGTTGAAAAAGTGTAACTAGGTTCGTTCTTCATAGTGACATGTAACTGTGATTTCTGTAAATGATGTAAAGAAGAAAAATAAAATTATTATTATGACTTGCTTCATGGGTTTCATGAGCAAGAGGTTTTATTTTTATATGGCTCCCATTGTGAGCCTTTAAGAATTAATGTCATGTATGAAGAGCTCTTCTTGAGCATGTGTCAAATATATATATGTCTATAAATCCCTTCAATGACAAGAATAAGTCCCTCTCTTCAAGTTGGCCTCTAAACTAAGTGAAGATATCATGTTGGCCTTACCTTATGGAGACACATCTATTCACATGCACATGTCGACTTATTTATAAGAAAAACAACTACAAATATGTGTGAAGGGTCCTTGCATTTAGGTAGTGAGCAAGTTCGGATATCTATGAGTTTTTCGGAGGACAAGTACAGAAGTAAGTTCATATCTCCACAGAAGACAATTCAGATGTCTCTCTGTATTTCGGATAGACAATAATATACAAGAAAGCAATTTGGAATGACAAAGTATTAAAGGAAACCAGATCCCTCTAAATCTCAGATCACAGTGGCAATAAGACAAGCTTGGATATAATCACAGTTAAGAATATTAGATGAATTTATGAAGGGAGATGAATGTAAAGTAAGGATATCTCAAGTGTACAAGCTGACAGAGATAAATTTGGTGCCACCTTACAGTAAACAGTCTCTTTGTCTCAGTGTCACATCAAGTGCAAAAAGGTAGTATTGCTGACATAATAGTTTGATGTATCCACAATTTGTTATGATGAGGTATTATCTTAGTGATAAGGGCTCAATGAAGGAAAAAATGTTGTCAATACAATGATGAAGGTCGTGGTATGAAGGTAGTGATGAAGATATCAATGACAACAAGGTCTCCTCAAAGTAGAAGAGGAGTCAAGAAGAGAATTGACTATCAATAGAACTTGTGTCTTGGTCTTGGAGAGGCTAGTAGGTCAAGGATCTTGGTCTTGGTATTCGTCAATTGGAATCTCCATAAGAAGAATTTGTGCGGGTTTTCCTCTCAAAGAGTGAGAGGTTTTGGCCCTGGTTGATAGCCTACATTCTGTGTCTCTTGTCTATTTTACATTCATGCATTGGTTACTGTTTGATGAAGAAGAACTCTAATAATCTAAGTACAAGAAGATTCTAATCTAAAGAAGAAAAAACTATCCATAAGCAGTTACTAATGAAAGAGAAATCACCTTCAAAATGCGTTGCCACATTATCTAATAAGATATTTTGCATACTCATGAGAATGCACATTTTTTATATCCTAATGTAACTAATTGACTTAACCCTTAAGGAATACTTTCAAAATTCCATACCAAATAGCACTTATCATTTTATGCTCAATAATGGGAAATGAATCGATTGTAGGCCAGTTAATCACATTAGGGTTATTTTTTCAAGTTTGAATAGGTTCAATTTCCTTAGGTGAATTTGACAAAGAAGGTTTCTTGCAACTTTCTAAGATACCATGAAAACCTGGAACCCCTTCCAACATTGCAACATGCATGTAATTTCCATCTATAATATTGTAACAAAATTAATAATGTGCATAAGTTTTTTCTTATTTTGGGTAACACATCAAGGGCACAAAAAAAACTTCAACATTGCGATAATTTGGATTATGTTGGACATTATACCATAAAGCCTCCATTTCTTTCTTCTCTTTGGTAGTGGAATCATTGGTTAATCCTTGAAGATCTATTTTAGCACAATAATAATTAAATGTCTTTAAATGTCAAGGTAATATCTTGGAAACATCTTTAACGTCTTAAGGAAAACTAATAGTGTGTCCTCTATATTTGTTTGTTCACTTATTGGATGCATAACCTATGAAATTAAATTCACTTATGTTCTCAAACTGTTTTCAACTTGTGTAATATTTGTAAGGGCCAGAGGTTGCACCATTGGATTCATATGGT
The DNA here is from genome assembly GCA_000404065.3 of Pinus taeda. Taxonomy (NCBI): domain Eukaryota; kingdom Viridiplantae; phylum Streptophyta; class Pinopsida; order Pinales; family Pinaceae; genus Pinus; species Pinus taeda. Next base: position 29,358 of record APFE030232345.1, on the reverse strand, counting down.
TTTGAGATGAAAATTTGTGACAAGTACCCTCTCATTAAATATCATGGCCATTAGACCTACATTAGTAGTCATCACTTGAGTGCCATCATATGACTCACCACACACATGACACATTTGAATATGCACCAATTGAGCAATTATTTCATGAAATCATTTTTTTCCAAGGAAAGAAATCATCCTCCGTAAAATTCTTAGGGCTAGAGTGAGGTTGTTGGTACCATGTCAACTCACAGGTATACTCACCTAATAGTGTACACTATTCATAAGCACCGAGGAGTTACAACAATATTTATCAAAAAATTATAGCTCATCATGTCACTAGTGAGGATTTGAACCTAGGTGGAGAACATAATAGCAAGTCCACCCAACCACTCATGATAACCCCAATCGACTTTTCATGAAATCATTTATGTGCAATAACTTGATTTTTGTATGAAACCAATAGTACATTGGATTTGGTTTGAAGCTTGTCTTCATTTGGTACTATTGGTCCATTTATTGGGTGATTGGTACCAATTTGTAACACATCCTTTAATTCAACTTTATAATTTTATTAATATGACCAAATATATGACAAGGAATGATAAAATATAATTTTTGATATGTGATTTCCTAATAATGTCTCATTGTTCTATTTAAATTGAAACCATTTAATCTACTTTGAGTAGATGGGTTAACAAAATTATTATTCTTTAATAAAATTTTTTATTCTTATCTAATATCATAATCATATTCTTCTCATTGACAAATTTCCAAAAGATATAAATTTAATAAAAAATTGAGTTATAGACACAAAGTTATGGCCCTTAGAAGTTTCACTGATTTCAGCCACATCAACAACTAACATGTGATAGTCCATTAACATACCATCATTGTAATTTTACATGTCACATGATATGAGGTTAACACGTGGCATTACTTTGTCTATGTGTCACTGTTGGATTTCGTGACCTCCACAAAGTGGACACATCAACTACCTAATCACATCCATATTTGGAAAATTCCCCATAAGGACACTTCTTCTACAAAAAAACCAAATCTTTGGATTAATAGAATCCAAGTACAATTTTTGACAAATGATAGGAATATTTGATAGAATAGTAGTTAAAAAATGTAGAACTAGGAAAAACTTAATGGTGCGATTCTTTAAAAATCCATATTTCTAGTTTGACAGAATTTAGATCGAATTTCTGATAGATGACAAGATTTAGTAAACAATAATGATAATTGGAAAAATATTGTTTGGATTGTTTTAAATACATCTTGATCCAAGAAAATATTTAAAATAATACTTTTCCAAAAATCCTGAGTTTCTGACTTTGGAATTGTTAGAAGGCATGAACGTTGATTTTTGTGTAGCATTGAGAGGTATTTCTACATGCCAAGTGGCCTCCCAAGTTTTCCAAATAAAATTATAGGTTTAGTTTTTTGGGTTTCTTGTAGGCTCCAAAATGACAATTTGGCCCCACCTTGAATGGGTGTATCCATTGGTCAAACCCACTTGAAAAGTATAAATACACAAAATCCATGCTAATTTCAACCAATCAATGAACACATCATCTTCTACAAAATATAGCCACACATGTGAAGAGAAGAGGAGCAAACCAATTGAATGTTGATCGAGATTGACTGTGGCTAAGTTGATTATTAACCACAATGCATATTTAACCATGAATTGTTGATCGTGGGCCTTTGACGACATGCCCGAGTTGACTGTAGGGTTGAAATTTTGACAATTTACCAACATTGACTAGTTGGTATTTGACCAAGATTTACTGGTATCTTGGGCCTAGTTTTTGGCACAAATTTCTAGACAATTTATGTAATTGTGAACCGTGTTGAAGAACATTTTCTCCTCGAATAAAAATTGCTAGGTTTTTCCCAAGAATGGGTTTTCCCTGGGTAAATTTGCTGTCTTTATTATTCATGGTTATCTCTTTATGATCCTATTATTTTCATTGCATTATTGTTGAGATGTTCTATTTATCATTTCTTAATGATATAACTTGCATAAGGTAAATTGAATCAAAATCATTAGGAAGTGATTATTAGATCATAAATTAGTTTCTACTGTTCATCCTAGTAGAAAAATCAACATTGTATCGAAACCTATTGAGAGAGTAGCCAATAAAGTCTAGTGAGATGGACTTCATTTGTAGAGAAAGCTAAAGATCAAGGGGAATTTTGTTTTGGGTATATTTTTGTCGTTTTATATATGTTTATGGCTCACTATTCAATTGATCCTAAGCCAAGTTTTCCAAGGCAAACAACGACATGATATGAGGCCACATATAAAGCCTTTATAAAGTCAATAAGACTATATTTTTTGTGTTCTCTATTAAGGGTTATTTCTGAAGGTCGAAGATATCACTGAACTTTGTGTGGAGGTCCGAGTTTAGGGTTTTTTTAGGCTACATAAAAAGGGTAACACAAGGCCTGATTAGGGCCACAAAAACCTCATTTTATGCTACAGTGGTGAGGCCTATATAATTCGTAGAGAATGGCTTCAAATATTGTGAACAAGAGGGCCAACTGACACTTGTGGAAGGTTGAGGATTGACTAAGCCAACTAGAGGGCATCCAAAGTAAAGATAAGAAAGCTAACTACGTTTGAGGGCTGATGGGAGTGTTGTTGTAGTAGCATGTTTAGAAAAGTGGCCAAGTGAGGTGCCCATATTAGTTAAGGAGAAATCCTCCCACCTACTTCGATATATAAAGCAAGAAATTATAGCGATGAGGCTAGATAAGCCTTAAATTATTTTTTATAAATCCAAAAAGCATGTGGAAGCATCCAAATATTTAATGAGAATGATATACATATTAGAAGATATACACAGGGTGTTGACCATGATGTTACTCTTGGATTGGAATTCTTGGATTTGAACTAAATTAAGTTGCTTCAATTGTTGGAGGTTTTGAGGTGGAAAAAAGGGATTCTGATGTTTACAAGTTGACAACCCACATGAGTTGTTACCTATGTCACAAGCTTGATGTGATTATCCTTGTAGGATGTTTTGAATAACTCATCAAAGATTTGTATCCTTGATGTTGGCCTGAGAGATGTTGGAGTTTGGTAAGTTGCTTATGACCCAATATTATGGTTACTGGTGGTCAATATTGTTCAAAGGTTTGAGATGTTGTGATAGCATCTTGTGATGAATCAGTGAAAAATTGTTTTCAAGAGACAATGATTGATTCTATGATGGAGTTGCAAAGGGTGTTTAAAAAATTTGGAGGGTTTAGGGTTTGTAAACCCTAGAGACGACTTGAAGCCTTGGATGAGAAAGTGTTAGGGTTTGTGGGATGAAACCCTAGAGAAAGACTTGGAGTGTTGGATGCAAATCATGTAGGAAAGGAAAGCAACATGAATTAACAACTAATGTTGAGGACGAGGATAAGCATCCACCTCGAAAGAAGATAAGGAATCCAACCTTAATGAGATTGCAGATGGGCTTCATTAATTCTTGCAAGGAGGTAAGGATTAAGAGGGAGCGTTAGAAAATTATATATTATTGAGAAATGGAACACATAGAAATATTGCATAAATATAAACACAGAAAATACATAAAACAAGAGAGACACAGATATACATGGTTCATCCAATTTGGGCTATGTCCACAGAGAAACAACCAGTCCTTCCTTTTATATTATCCAACAAACTGAAGAGATACAACCTATAGCGGATCCACTGTAATTCCCTCTTCTCTCTCACACAATCTCCTCTCTCTTTCTCACTCAGAATATAGATCTACATAGACGCAATACAGTTCCTTCATATATAGTGAGGGGTTGCCTTCTAGGGAAAAAAACCCTAAATTAAACATAACTACTACCGTCAGATCTCCGCCTAATGAACAACCCATATTGACTACGAAATTACAACATTTACAAGGAAATTTTACATCTATTTTTAGCTTTGAGGGCACTCCCGCCCCCTTGGACCCCCTTGTAGCGCAAATATTACGGGCGGCATTGCCGCCACATTACGAACTGGGGTCCAATGCGGTGATATCTCATAATAAAGAAGATAATCAGGCTCCACACTCAACAATCTCCCACTTAGAGTCTGATTATAGAAACTCCACTGCTACTTCATTTGCTGGAAAATGGCTCCACTTTGGACCTGGCTATTTCTCATCTTCATCATCATACTTGAAGAACAATTGAAATCGAGAAAAACCTCAGTTTCTCCTTGGTTACAACTTTTGTTAACATATGTGTAGGATTTTGGCTAGGTGTATCTTTTCCAGCTTCAACTGTCCATTTTCCAAAATTGACCATATGAAATGATACTTGAGCTGTATATGTTTTGTCTTGGAATGAAATGCAGAGTTCTTTGCAAGATGTATGGCACTCTAGCTATCACTATATAACCTGTCCAACTCCTTCTTCTTACCCAATTCATCCAGAAACCTTTGTAACCAAATCATTTCTTTACTAGCCTTTGTAGCGGCAACATACTCTACTTCCAATGTTGAGAGTGCAACAACACTTTGTAGTTTTGAAACTTAACTAACAGTTGTTCCAACTATAGTAAACACATACCCTATTGTGCTCCTCCTGTTATCTGTATCACTCGCCATATCTGCATCAACATATCCCTATAGAGCAATGTTTGAACCACCAAAGCATAATTCTTGATTTGTGCTACCTCTCAAATAACTGAGAATCCACTTCATTGCCATCCAATGTTTTTTTCCTAGATTGTTCATGTACCTACTTACAAATCCCACTGCATGTGCAATATCAGGCCTTGTGCATACCATTGCATACATTAAGCTTCCAACTCCTGATGCATATGGAACTTTAGACATATAAGCCATTTCTTCCTAAGTCTTGGGACACACTTCCTTTTTTTGAAATGGCTAGCCAAAGGTATACTAACTAGTTTTGCATTCTGCATATTAAATCTATTCAACACCTTTTCTATGTACTCACTCTGAGACAATGCTAATTTTCGATTCTTCTTGTCTCTAGTTATATTCATACCAAGGATTTGTTTTGCAGCACCCAAATCCTTCATTGCAAATGAGTTCCCTAACAAAGTCTAATATGATGCTTCTTGTCAAGATATCATCTTCATGAAAATTCTCCTTTCCTGTTTGATCAAATGGTTCAGTAACTTTACCAGTGAAAATTCCCAATACTTTGTTCCTTTCAAGTATAATGTCAACCCTAGCCTTCGACTCTGTAGTTATTAGCTCCTTCAAGTTTGCTTTTAGTCTTCATGTAGGAATTCATGATGAAGATGAAGATGACCAAGCAGAAATAAAAAATGTGAATAATCCCAAATACCTCAAAGATGTTCCCAAGGTGATCTCTCAGTGCTTTCTATTCACCAAAGCTCTGATACCATGTTGATTTTTTACCACAGTCAAGACTAGAGTAGTTTTTCACAATTGATAACTACTTATAATGATATTTCTTTGCATTTCAATCATCAAGCAGTTATAAATGAAAAAATTCAACCATTCAATTCATCAATAGATCAATATAGAGATCATAGTAGACAATCAACGATATATAAGAGACACCAAGAATTAGGCTCACAACCAGGGCAAAACCCACAAGGGGAGATTCAACCAAATTTTTTCCTTATGAGAGAGAATCTTTGTCCATCAATACTAGATTAAGAATTCTTTCAATAAAATCCAAATCTAACCTCAATAAATTTCTAGTTAAAATCAGTCAACAGGAGAGAGAAAAGTCAACTTTTGGTCAAATATATAAGTCTTCACAGTGAGGCCTAATTTCAGCCCTGAGGTGGTTGAACAAATAGGATGAAATTTGTTCCTTAGGTAGACACAAAAAGTCAATGTGCCAATAAATAAACTTCAGTCAAATCTATAGTCAAAGGATGTGGTCAATGCTAGTCAATGCCCCAAAGTACGAGCGAAATCTCAATCAACAAGTGTCAATGAATTTATGAAGTATTCGACCTTCCAAGCTTATTTGAAAAAAAATTCAAAATAAATGCCAAGATTCCCAGGTCAAACTCAATCAACGAAGCTCTAAGAAAAAGGTCAACGTAGATCTAAAAGAAGCATTTCTATCCTTCACGCGTTTGTGTCTCTCTCTAAAATTGTAGATCGAACTCGCTTGAGTTGATGCTCCAAATGAGTCCAATCGATGCCCTATTTATCTGTGTGAGGAAGGGCTAATTATCCCAAGAGGGACCGACTTTTAGGGTATGATGGATGACTTGTTCAAACTACAAATTTGAATTTTCTCCAACAGAAAAGCCTAATAGTGCAAAACTAGCAAGGTCTATGTCTGAGATTGTCTCCCCAACTCTAGCTAATTCATCCCTCACATGGGCAGATCTAGTAAGGTATGAAATCACTATATTAGGCTTGGTCATCTTTCTATTTATGATTTTATCTCTGAGTACCAGCTTCCTAGCTTCACTCAAACCCTAGTATAGCCCTAAGATAGTTGTCCACATGGCGTGAGTTGTCTTTTTTCTAGAAAGGTGAGGCATGATGTGATCCTTGACTCCTTCAAGAATTATTCTTCTAACTTATGCATCCTTCTTATTGTGATAGGAAAATTGTTGAGGGTCCTGTGGTTGGGCTGGTGGACTATCCACAAACTCTCAAACTCCTTGCTCCTCCAACACTACAACAATCCTCTCCTTCCAAGAACAGAAATTTGAGGCACCTTAAAATCAGTCCTCAAATCTCAACCCCAAATATGCCATTCTACAAGTTCAAACTGCTTAGAAACCCTTGCACAAAGCCTACTTGGAAAACCCTACATAGATTATGCCTTAGTCACGCAACTAGAAACCCTAGAGAAACCCTGAAGTGAATTATGTCCCTTTTCCTGCATCTTTCACTTGCTCCTGGGAAAAATAACATGTTTTCTGGTCTTCAATCATAGACCCACTCTGATGCCATGTTAGCTTTCTAATACCAAATTGCTAATTTAATATTAAAAAAAAAATGAGATGAGGAAACTGAAAATTGAACTCCAAACTCTTTTACTAAATATGTTGAGCATTCTAACAAATAATAGTAGCGAAAAATAAAATAACGAAGACACAAGCACACAATAAATAATACACCAGAAATTACCCAGGAAACCCCAACTAAGGAAAACCTGCCAACTTATGTATTCTATTATTATTCTTCTCAACAAAAATATCTGAAAATTGATTACAAAAATTGGGAAAAATTCCCTTTCAATTAATTGTGCCTCAACACATTTTTTACGTCTTTCTAACCAACTCGGCCTTTGCATATGCAGTTGAACAGACTCGTACAGGCTATTCATCCCTCCAGTGCAGGATGACTCGACCTTGGAAAGTGAGCACATTGGTTGAACAAATCGTTGAGGTTATTCAACCTCTATCGCTCTTCCCTAGCACTCTGAACTGGAACCTCTTCTTACTGAGGTAAAACACACACGTCTCTCGTGCATAATTTGATTAGCCAAGTTTGCACACTTCCCCTTTTATAAAATTGAACTGACTCATCAACTCAAGTCAAGACGGCCTAAGAACTCAAGTCAAATTGGCTCAACAACTCAAGTCGAACTTGTTCAACAACTCAAGTTGAACTGGTTGAGATCGATTTACTTTTCTACTATACGAAAATTAGAATTTTCTTAGGTCAAAAATTAAGAGAAAATATAAGTGTGCCTTAGCTTCACTTATGGGTCCCTCTGCCAAATTTAGTGCACTTCTAAATTTAGGAGAATCCTTCCATCTCTAATTTCAATTAACATGATTGGTAATGCAGTCCTTCATAATTATGTAATGTCAATCTATTTAGCTCTAAGGAATAAGAGAATGCCCGATTCGGCCATTGATTTTTTAATCTTCCAGTGTTTATTAAGATCACGAAGAACATGGAAATATGTTATTGAAGATAACCCTTCTACTACTTTCCTAATTATTTGCATAAGAATTTTCTAATGTTTTGTCCCTCAAAGAGGATTCCTTCACTAAATATTGAATAAGGAGGGAGTCTCCCAAAACAATGAGAGAAGTTACATGTTTTTCTTTGGCTAATTGAATCCCTTAGTAGAGGGAAATGGTTTTAGCTTTTGTTTTTCATTAATCCTAAGCCCCATAAATACTCTTTTCTCAAAGCCATAAAGAACTCCTCCCCCTCCTGCAACTCCTAAAAAGAATATATATATATATATATATATATATATATATATATATATATATATATAATATATATATATATATATATATTATATATATATTATATATATAAAGAACCATTTCACCATATAAATTAAAATAATGATTCAAATTCATAACGGTGTTGGCTTTCGTATTTAAATTTAATTAATAATCTTAATAAATATTAAATTTTTTAAATAAATTATTTTCAAATTATATATCTATATCATCAATGTTATGCATATTATGTTAAAAAATATATTATAAAACATGTTAAAGAAAAATGCCACATATATGTAACTATATGTATGAATAGGGTTTTAATAAAATTAAAAACAATAATATTTTATATAGAGGTGTAAAATTTATAGAAATATAAATAATATTATTTAGAACTATTTTGCATTCATCTTAACTTCAAATTTACCAAGTGCTAGTGCTAGTAGGAATCAAATATGCAAACATTTCCTCAAGTTTTGCACTCAAAAAAAGGTTTGCATATTGAGAGATTTGATTCTTCCCGACTTTTGGTAAATCCAAAGTTATGATGGCTCTCATCGCAAAAATATTAAAATTTATAATATTTGAATTTTAAAATATTGTTTTTATATTTTTAAATATAAGCAATAACTATTTCAATATCCTAAAAAACTGTAATACAATTAAACCTTATAATGAGTTAATATAAAAATGAATTTTTTAAGGCCTTGTCTAAACATGTTAAGTTTTGGAGCTTTTGGCCGAAATCTGGCGAAATAAATGTTAGCCAAATTTTATTTTTTGTTGTTTAAAATGGGTTTTTGACTGCATATATGGATTCAACACCGCGAAAACCTTTAGGGCACTCAGATTGTGGGAAGTTTACACTTCAAACTTATGATTCCAAGAAATATTTGTCGGATTCTAGGCAAATTAGACCAAAAAATATGCCAAACTTACAAAACATAGGTCAGATGGACTACAACATTTTTTAATATTTTAAATATATATAGTAAATGGCTTCAATATCCTAAAAAAATTCATTAAGTGTCGAGACAATTTTAATAAAGGTGTTGTTTATTGAGGCGACAATTTCACTCAAACGGTCATTTCTCGTAAGAATCTGGTCTTTTTTTCAAAAAACCGAACTATGATAGTGTATGAATCATTTTTTTGATGGTGGAAATAGATTTAACACTATCAAAAACTCTTAGGAGACCCAAAATCCTTAAACTTGACATTATAACCCATTTTTTCAAAAAATTATGTCAGATTTAATCAAAATCACGCTAAATTTTCCATTGTTTTCCAAGCAAAAATGTTGCTTCCTTAAACAAGGCTTTTAATAAACCTCCATCCAAATTGAGATAACATTAAATGAAAGAAAAATTATAAATTTTCCTATTTTTATATTATTTAAAAATTAAACATACTATATAAAATTGACTTGGAAAAAAATTATAATTTTTTCAAATTTTTATATTTATTTAAAAATTAAATATACCATGTAAAATTGACTTACAGAAAATATTTATTTTTTAAAATTTTATATTATTTAAAAAATAATATTAATATAGTATTTTCAAAGTTTTTAAAATAAATATTAAATTTATACCATAAAATATAATTACATAACTTGTATATTATATATATATATAAGAAGATGAATAAGAAAATGAGCCGGCAAGAGCCGGAGGGTTAATATATCACCCTCTTGCATAGGGATTGGGAGGACCTCTAATAACCGAGAGACTCTTTGGCAAGGTTTGATGATAGTTTTCAGCAAAAAGAATTCGATAAATAATTGTAATGGGAGACTCGATGATAATTATCCAAAAATTCCAGAGTCAAAGATTCCATAAAAAATCAATCTCCTCCATATGTAAGAATTAGGAGACAAATTCAAAAACTTGATTTTATATCATTTTATCATATTAAGAGAAGGAATAATCAAATTGTTAGACCAACAAACTGACAAAGGTGTTCGTCTTGAGCAAGGTGTCCTTCTCCAGGATCGAGGCGATACAATCCACCAACATATTCCATGAAGGCCGATGTGTGTAGGATGGAGAATGTAATAATCCAAATCTAAATATTATTATATTTCTTATAATAATATAAAATTAAAAAAAAAAAAAAAGTCAAAATAATAATTGAGATGATAATTTAATAAATATTATTATTATTTTTAAGGAAAATTATTATATTTTTTTTGAAATGTATTTACAATTTAATGGGAGAGATGTAATGTTTGTAAAATAAAATATAAAATCTAATAACAATAATAATATAACCTATTGTCAGATTAATTAAAAGTAATAAAATAATAGTTAGATCTAATTCACTTTGTGATATTGTAATTTTTTTATTAAAAAAATTATAAATAATTTTTCATAAACATAGTTTAAACAGGGTCAATTTCGCATCTAGTTTCATAATTTTAGGTGGTTAGTGAGTTCTTAAGGGTGTTGAATTCATTTCTACTTCCATTCCCACCATTAAAAATGATTCATTTTGCATCCAGTTTCATAATTTTAGGTGGTTAGTGAGTTCTTAAGGGTGTTGAATCCATTTCTACTTCCATTTCCACCATTAAAAATGATTCAAACAGTTTTAGATTTTTTGAAAAAAAAAACCATACAAACTACTTAGACAAGTCTTTTTTCATAATATGCATATTACATTAAAATAAATTTAAGTAAAAATGATTCATATTGATAACCATGATATTTCAAAATATATAATTAATAAGCACATAAAACATAATAAATTTAATTAATAAACTTATAATTATAAAATTATAATAAAAATTAAAATATAGAAATATGATTCATATTCATAATCATTGTATTCCATATCTCATATTTAAATAAATTTAATAAACATATAACAATTCAATATTTAAAATAAAAGTCTGCTTGGGGTAGCTCAATTGGCAATGGCCATGAAAATGAAGTCTCACAGAACCGGAAGTCTTAAGTTCAAATCTTGTGCTATCCCCCCGGTTGGGGTGAGAACTTGGACATGATGAAGATGTAGTCTTACCAAGCATACAAAAAATAAAAATAAATAAATAAATTAACAAAGAAAAAACAATCTATGTGTCACATTAAAAATTAAATTACAAAACTTAAACTAAAAAAAAAAAAGGCAAAACATGTCTCTCTCTCTCTCTCTCTCTCTATATATATATATATAGGGTTTTAATAAAATTAATCTGGATCCATTTTAATTCCGGATCTACCAAGCACCCAAAGGATCAAATTTCTTGAGGTGCAAAATGTTTTTACTTGGTAGATCCAGAGTTAAGATGGATTTACGCTGGTAAATATTATTTTTTAATCAATAAAATACAAATAACTACTTTTATTTATATTTTACAGTAATTTATTAAAATTTTAATTTATCTTTTTTCAAAAAGATGGTAAAACATCCTCGATCGAGGTGTGAGTGGTTTAATAGCAGTCATAGCACTGTGTGATGGACATCTCCCAGATGCCAAGGTGATGCTTTGCCACCCTCCACATGCTCATATCACATGGAGCTATGGTAGACCATCTGAAAGCAATCAATGTAAATTACGAAGGTGGTAAGGTTGGTTTAACACGGCATGCTCTTGGCCTTTTTGGTGTTCAATCTAGTAAGTTTTCCTTGTGTATGTGCTCAGCATAAGTTTCGAATTGAGCATCCTTACAACCTGTGGCAGAATTCTATGGTGGAAATTTGCATAACTCTAGTTCATTCACCGTGGGTTCAAGTCATCGATCTCGGGTATGTGCTCAGTCTCCTACCTTATTTCTCTGTCATGACACGCTCTTCTTGTATGCGGGTGTCATGGGAGAAGGGATATGCTTTGTATAAAATGGGTTTGGAAATGGTTATGGTCATCTCTGAATTGCTTGAAAGTTGTCTCGTTTTCTTTATTCCTATGTTTGTTCTCTATGGAGTTTTGTTGGCTCGTATGTGTGTTCTATTGATTAGGTCGACAGGCCACTTATGGTCTCTTTGGTTTTGTCACGAGTGCCCCAACCCTGGTTCTCCTTTGGCATTTTGTGGCTATGGCCCGGATATTCTCAAGTTTCTGCAAAACAATGGTTTGGTTGGTCATTCTACCCTCAATGGTTTTGATTGTTGTTGGACTTATGATTCTGAACATTGGGACACCTTCTTTGTAAGGCTTTGGGGCCGCAATTGGGGCCCCCATTGGGTTTTGTATGGGTTGTGGTTCTCACCATCGATTACCTTGACAGATCCTCTCAGGTGCGACCCCCAGCAACACTCTGCTCATTGGTTGTGGCTTGTTTTGGGTCAGCCTTTTGGGTATCAATTTGTGGGTTTCAATTTGTTTTATCTGTGTCACCAGTGTTGCATCATGGCCTGAGCAGCTTCTAGAAGAGGTCAGATCATTCGGGGCTTGCATGGGCGCGAAAAGAAGGCCAATTCATTCAATACCTCCAAGAATCCTAGCACATCTTCTAGTAAATCGCGTGGACGCAAGTCCACCTCCAAGATTATTGAAGAAGTAGCTACAATGTATCACGCAGGCTCGGCCCCGATTTGTCAATTCATTGCCAAGTGGGAAGCAGATTTAAATGAGATAGCGACACTGCTGGACCTTGACTTAGATGATTGGCAGACCCTGGTCCCTAATCAAGGGCATTCTCAGGGTCGGGTTTCTCTGTATAAGCATATTGTGTGCTTGTATTGGTTGTTAAAGGGCCTCCTGGTTAAAGCCCTAAAGCACATCTCCCTAGGATTGGCCACGACTACTCAAGCTTTACCAAGCTATAGCAAAGATTTTCAGGAAATCAAATTTCAATTACAGCAGCAAAACAGTCGGCTTAGTCGTATCAAGAGGCATATTCCATGCATTTCGCAATATGAACTTCCTGGGTCAAGTGTCAAGGATCTAGCTCCGATTGACTCAGCGGATCACGAGTAATCTGGTGTATCACGTCTCTTTTACTTATTAGTATATGCAGCAGTTTTTATCTTTTCAGTACCTTCAATATGTATACAGATATTTAGATGTTAGGCAGTTTAAGGACAATCAGACTTTTTTAGCATGGATTGATAGACTTATTCTATTTTGTTTTTGGACGACTTATCATGTCGTTAGGTGGCCAACGGACCTGGTTTCCCACTGGGCAGGATGAGGTCACCTAACCATTCAGCATATGGATGTAATCTACATGTTTTTTATGATAATGAAAAGAAAGGTCCTACCAAGCTTACCAAAAAAAAAAAAGGTGGTGAAACTTAGCATAACTCATTTGTCAATAGCTAAAAATAATTGTTATTAGTTATTTCTCTTGGTAATGTAAACTAACTCATCACTATTGGTCAAGATATTAATTAAAGTAATTTACTAATAATTTACAAAATGTAGAATTTCACTCTTAAAGGGTTAATTTATCGACTTACTTCCAAAAACATACTCTTTAACAAATTAAAAATAATTTGAAATCTTTCTATAAAATTAAAATATAATTTTTAGTTAATAATAATTATAACAAAAACAACCCGAATGCGGGTGATAATCCAGTCATTTAAGGTGATTAGACGTTCGAGCGGCGGGAGGACTGGCCACATGGCCACCTGCATCTTCCCCCATGCCAACCTGAAGGGCATTCATGGCACCTTGTAGGCGCCATTAAACGAATGCTCTGGCCAAGACATCACCACAAGGCTCATAGCAATGGCCTTCGCAGACCATAATGTTATTCCTCCTCCCCTGCTCCATTGCATTTGTTCTCCTCAAGCCGCAGAGCCCTGTTCACGCACAGTAACGGGAAGCCACTGCTCGCTGCTCATCTATATAGACCTTGGTAACGGGTTTCACTTCTCCCATACCAGGCTCTGCAATTTAGCCCTTGCTCAGACCTCCATCGCTCAATCTCTACGCTGTCACTCCACCAATCTCCCCGCTGATAGCCTTGCTTTGAATCATGCCATGGCTCGCATCCGCCACCGAATGCGGAGCAGGAGAGAAGGCACTCGTGGTGGGAGCATCCGCCCTCCTACAACGCCCAACCCAAAATCTGTCTCCCCCTCCACTTCAACTGATATTCCCAATCCTCATGGCTCCTTCTCTAATTAGTATCCCGACACCTGCAGCGGAAGGGAAAGAGCTCAGCTCCAAGGTGCAAGGAGGAGGGATGTCGTTGTCCATACCGCTAATTTTCCCCTTCCTCCATCCCAACTACCCATACAACGCAATTCCGTTTTCACAGCACCCTGCATATCACAGCCACCATCACTATCACGTTCTCTGAAGAAATTGACCCGCCGGAAGCTCCGCCTGAGCACAATACTGAGCAGCAAAGGGCAACACAAAGAAACAGATGCAATCACAACCCAGGCAATCAGCAACTCGACGAAGATGTTATCAGCTTGCATGGCAAAGAGTTGTGTGGCAATTAGCAGGCTGTTGAAGGCAGAATTGGCAACACGCAAGCTTCAGGAAGCAAACCGGGAAACACGTCCGGACCGCATCCAAGTGCGGGCAGCACCACGGGCACCCATCCAGCTCGAGGCAGTGGCACATCAGCAGAAGAGGAGGATTGGTATCAATACGCGTGTTGGATCAAGAAAGAACCGGCCCCAGACAATCTCTAGTTTCGACACTTGGTAGCTAGGTGTCGCCCTTCTGCCAGGTGGATGCTTTTACTGATGACTAGGCAATTTCGGTTATGGCTGCACTTTCCAGTTATGTTTATGAAATGTCTGATATGTTTTTGGTCAAAACTAATATCCCCTGTGTGGGCTTTTTGGCTTTCATGGACTGGTTTCCCCATTGTTGAAGCAGTGAAGGTTAGACAGTCATTTTTTATGAACGATGCTCAGCACTATTGAGGCCCGAGCCTCACTGTAATCATATTTTGCCTCATATTAATATAATAGTTTTACTTAGAAAAAAAAATTATAATAAAAACACAACTACTTTTATTTATATTTTAAAAGTAATTTAGTACAACTCTAATTTTTCCTCCTTTTTTAAGAATGTGGTAAAACCAATCATAACTCATTTGTTAATGCGTAAAAATAATTATAATTTGTTGTTACTAATCGTCACTATTATTCCAAAAAAAAATTAAATTTAATAAAATAGATTTTCAACCTTTTAAAAATTTAACTTTATTTACTATTTCCAATGAAACAGGACTCTTTAACAAATTAAAAATAATTTGAATCTTTCTAATAAAATTAAAATTTATTTTTTTAATTAATAATAATTTAAACAAAACCAATATCCCTTTTCATTGCTAAAAAGACCCTCTTTAACCGCTCTCATTTCATCAATAAAATAAATTTTGAAAAATGAATTGTCAAACTTTTAATTTTCTCAACCTAAATGAATATTGAATTTGATAAACTAAATAGGCCAAAAAGAATATATATATATATATATATATAATATATATATATATATATATATATATATATAATATATATATATATATATATATATAATATATCTTAATTAATCAACCAAAACACAATGAAATAATAGCCAAAAGTCTTAAAAGTGTTGCACACAATCCTTTGTAGCAAATTATTGACCTCCTACTATGTGCAAAACAATGGGGTCTTCGCTAATAGAGTTCCAAAGGCTCAAACCATCTTCAGCACTTTGAAATGTCTTTTATGCTTATGACTCGTGTTTCTTGCACTCTATTGAATAAAACCTTTGCGACCAAAATCAAGTGGACAAATGGAGATATATGGGGTTTTCACCTTTTATTGTTTTGATTCTTATTATTCTTTTGCTTCAATGTTTAACCATGGAACATGAGCATGGAATGACCATTATAACATGTTTAACCATGGAACAGGAGCACGGAATGACCATTATAACTATGACTCCGATTCTCATTGTTATTCGGATTCAATGTTTAACCATTGAACACTAGCCGGAAATGGCTATTATAATGTGCGACGATACAACAAATAGATATCACTCAAAGCCCCAATCAAATCCTTCTATTTGGAGAAATAGAAAATTCATGCTTTTAAATAGCCTACATTAGAGAAGAATGCCATGGAAAAACCATGAGTTAAAAATACTACAGTTAAAACCATGAGTGAATACAATGGCTTAAAAAGCTATTTTTATTTTATTTTATTTTATTTTATCTTCTCACTATTTTTATTTTTATTATTTTATTTGCATTGTTTATAGGACAAGACAACATCTCTTCCATACCATACTAGGTTGGAGAGCACCTTTAGACAGAATAAAAAATGAGTAATTTTATTAAAAAATTAAAAGTTATTATAGGTATATATTAAATACGAATTTATATTTAAAATATTATATTCAAATTATAGAATCAAAACTGAACAGTATACTATTTTATTACTTTAATTATTAATTATTTTATTTTTATTTTTGATGTCTTAATCAAAATGCTAAACAGGGAGGACATTCAATTCTAACCATACTGGGCTAGAAAGATGGAGATGTAAATTTCTATAAATATAAATTAATTAATATAAGAACATATAGATAAGTTCGAATCTTACTAACTTTGAAAAAAAAAAAAAAAACAAATATGCAAACTTTTACACTTCAAAAAAAAAATTATATCTTAAAATATTTGATCGAATGCTTAGTAAATCCAAAATTAAGATAAATCTAAACAGGTTATAAGCAATTATATTATATACCTACTAAATGCACTCATTCAAGAACGCATTCATGTTTTTAGTCATTTGCAGTGATTAGACACTACACTCTTCAAATAGGCAACCAACAGGACCCTGGACACAGACATGCATATATTAACCATAAACATGAGATACAATTAAGTTCAAAATGTCATATATAGTAGACATGCATATATTAACTATAAACATGAGATACAATTAAGATCAAAATGTCATATATCGTACATACTGCATGCATTTATGGACACAGACATACATATATTAAGGTTTTCTGAAGGCCTTTATACATGATCCAGGAATGGGTGTACATTTTTTATCATAGAACATTACACTATTCAAATAAGCAACCAACAGGACCCTGGACCCGGTTAAATATAAACATAAGATATGATTAATTTCAAAATGTCATATATCGTACATACTGCATGCATTTATGGACACATACGTTCATATATTAAGGTTTTCTGAAGGCCTTTATACATGGTCCAGGAATGCATGTACTTCTTTTTCATCGTGGAGGTTATTGGGGTGTTTGTCTGTATACCTCATTCTGGCCTGGCCTTCAAATTTGATAGATGGAATAGAAACAAGTCCAAGATTCTGCATGAAGCTCTATAATGTTGCTCTCCAAAATTTTCAGGACAGCTAAAAGAATACCAATAACCAGAGAATCTTTACATCTTTTGAAGTTTATAAATACAATCTGTCTTGAACCCATTCTTTTCTTGGACGGGACCAACGTGCCCCTGTGATAAAAATTGCATTCTGCTTGGAAAGTAGCATTATAGATAGTATTATACAGAAATTTGATATATCAAAAAACAAAAGTTGTATTATGATGGTTTAATTACATTGTATGGAATGAAGAACTAAGTAGTGCCATGGCTCCTTGGATTAACCACTGGACGCACTTGCCTGGACTCTGTATTAGAGAACTGTCCTACGACCCTAGAATGAGGAATTTTTGCATCACCTCTTGCAAGAGCAGCCACATCTTCAGATAGATATTGCCTTGGAATCCTACCAACTACATTTCCTTCTTCATTCCCTTCCTTGTCCAAGAAAGCAAAATGGGGAATTCCCTCCACCCCAAATTCATCGAGCTCTTCTTCCCACTTGCTATTGTCCACATTTAACATTACAAAATTCACCCGATCCCTGAATGAAGGAAATAAATGTTACATGTCAATGAATATGTCTTGTGCACATAATAACGATTTGGAAATACAATTCACTTTGTTTCCATATGGTTTTGCCACTACATGTGTATCCATTGGATACTCAAACCTCTCAGCTCACAAATATCAGAACAAGGTCCTGTCATCGGGCTATTCGAGTAACAAATTTTGTTCCCAAAAACACACTGAATTTTCATTTGAATCTTGAAGAACTTTAGATCGTAAAAGAGATGATAATAAACATTTTTATCTTAATTTTCCTTGTATGATAAAGGAACAATGGAGCATTCAAGTAAGATGCAATGATTGTCTTTATTATTAATCATAATAAGTGAATTACAGATTCACAAGCATGCAAACCAGTTTTCCTTATTGGAAAAAGTGTACGCGAGTAAAGAGTAGACAGAAGGCTGCACATAAAAGAGAAATATATCCCCACCTCATATCAGTCCTGAGCAGTTGCATATCAAACAAAAACATTCAAGTGACAATCTTATAACAAGTTTAATAGTTTGCAACTTTCCCTCCTAAAAAATTCTGAATCACTGCTATGACTAAACATTTAGTAATTAAAGTTAACCTTGATGCCCGTAAGATCAAAGAAAGCAGTGATATCCTCAACTTTGTTTTACTGGTTAAAGAGATTCTGGCTCCTCTCTGTGCCTAAATACATATTTTGATTTCTGAATGGATTTGCTTCCATCACAAATGTTGATCTATAAGGAAACAAGTGCATTGCAATCAGTATCACTTCTTTAACAAACCATCTCAGTCAATGCTCCCCATTCTTCATGACTCTGCAAATTCTGATTCACTTAACAAACAAACTACAAATAATCAAGAATTTTTAGCAAACTAGATTACTCATTGGATGCAGATCATGGGTGATGGGTAGCAGCAGCTTAGACTACTAGGAGACAATTGCACAATCTATTAGCCACTTTCTAAGCTCATGTGCCCCTTTTCATAACCCCGCTCTCCTTCCAATTCAAAGCCTAGTCACAATAGGCAGTTACTAACAATCCCTGTGTTGCTATTACTTCAAAATCTAGCAATCTATCATGTTCTTCATGTTTATTGGCTGTATATTTTCTACATACACATCCTTCACATGATAAATTGATGTTAGCTCTTCTGATTGTCATCATTGGCTTAACCTTACTTTTTTCTGGACTTTCCTTTTACAACAAAATTTCAATGACATGGCAACTTGACAATGAACCAGCTAGCAAAAGAGACAACTCCTAGGAGATAAGCTTGGGTCTTGCATGAAGTCACCGATGGCATATATACAAACTGTATAAGTTATGGAATATAAACATTATTTATGGTCTTCAAAGAAGAATCCACCTTGCCCACGTTCTTTGACATGTTTAGGAGCCGTGACCCTCAAATAATGTTGAGAATGTTAGAATCAATGCCCATTTCCGGAGGGTAAAATTTACGAAATTAGTTAAGTGAATATGGTGAATATGCACTAAATTTGTATGAACAACAATTAGCTAGGCTAAGATTCTATACGTGCAAGCTAGTTAGAAACACATGTACGTTCTAAAATTAGAAAATATTGTATAAAATTAGATTAAGTAAGATAAGAATAGATGAGATTATGATTAGCATTAAAGAAACATTTGGCTATCTTTTGCAGACTTATTAGAGATTTTTAGTGCTCCTCATGTGAAAAAAGTTGGGCTAGATAGTGTACGCTCCTTTGAACAATTGCTTCTTTGAAATTTAACATGGTATCAATGTACTTGTGACTCTATAAATCTCTGAGGTAACCTGTAATGCTGTACAAGGGAGATAAGTCTCAGATCGAGCATCAGAACATGGGATGGGGAGACATTAGAAGTTAGGTTGAGGAAAGTTGGACCACAGAATTGTAGTAGCTCTCTCTTCAAAGAGTTTGTACATTTCGGGGGTCAGCAGCTTGAGAACCAAGTGAAGATTAGTTGGAGAAAAACTGCAGTGAAGATACTGGTAGAGATGGAAGGAACTTTCTACAATGTTATACTGCCAGATTCGCACAAGCTTGATTATTGGAACTACATTGTTTGTAATTCAAAGTTAGAAACATTCTTCTGGTAATGATATCAATATGGTAACAACGATGACAGTACTCACACACAACAAAGGAAACAAGGAAGAAAGTAGGAGGATGCTGAACTGCACTTGTTACATTGTTTGGAAATTCAAAGTTAGAAACATTCTTCTGATATTGATATGAACAGGGTAACAATGCGAAGTACTCATACACAACAAAGGAAACAAGGAAGGAAGTATGCAAGTACAATAGGAGAATGTTGAATTGCACACATGTACACTATATTGCATTAGATTATGTAGGAGTATAAAACTGACGGACAGTGATCATATTTGATCAAATCTCCTATAAAATACAATAAAGTAGGTCACTGACCATTTTGGACCAAGTGAACCAAAAACAATAAATACAAATGTACTAAAGCACAAGAACAAATCTCCTATAAAATACAATAAAGTAGGTAAAATGCAACCAACTCATTGCACATTATACTTAGCATCAAGGTTCTGCTCAATGCATCAATGACTTAATTTTCCTTGCCTAACTTATGCTTCAAAACAAAAGTATAACTATGTAGGAACTCAACCCATCACATATACAAAACAAACTCCTTGGGCAACAAATAATGCATCCTATGATCCAATGCATATATGATTGCATTGAATACCAAATCATACTTAAACTACTTTTTCACATCATTTAGATTCTAGATAAAGAATATTATTGGGCAGCGGGCCTAACTCACTGCCCTACCTTTGTTCCAACAGTTATTCCACTTGCATCGCACTCTATTCGCAAAACCTTGTGAAATTATAGCAACAACAACATTATACTTGGAAAACTTTGTTGAATGTCCTATGAATACCCACATTAGATCTCGATTTCAAAATATTGAAACTCTATCATCCTTCCTAACCTATTGACTCGTCAAAACTATGGAGATCTAGGAAAGCTTTTCTCCAATATAATAAAGTAGGTCACCGACCATTTTGGACCAAGTGAACCAAAAACGATAAATACAAATGTACTAAAGCAAAAGAACAGGTCTCCTATAAAATACAATAAAGTAGGTAAAATGCAACCAACTCATTGCACATTATATTTAGTGTCAAGGTTATTTTCCTTACCTAACTTATGCTTCAAAACTAAAGTATAACTATGTAGAAACTCAACCCATCACATATATCTTTGGTTTAACTTTGATCTGTTGCTAATAAACTTTAGTACCTATGATCAATATACAAAACGAACTCCTTGGGCAACAAATAATGCACCCTATGATCTAATGCATATATGATTGCATTGAATACCAAATTATACCCTTCTTCTTCACACCATTTAGCTTCTGAATCAAGAATGTTATTGGCCTACCTTTGTTCCAATAGTTATTCCGCTTGTATCGCACTCTATTCGGAAAACTATGTGGAATTACAGCAACAACAACACTAGGAATATTTTGTAAAATGTCCTATGTATGCCCACATTAGATCTCCATTTCAAAATATCTGAAACACTATCGTCCTTCCAAACCTGTTGACTCATCAAAACTATGGAGATTTAGGAAAACTTCTCTCCAATCTTTTTGAGCATAGAAATAAAATGCTAAAATAAAAAAACTAAATCCTTATTGCTTCTCTTAAGGTCTAATATACTAAAGTTGGTCTTAGTGGACATTAACGATTATCATTAATCTTCATTTACAATTATACAATATTCATCTATGCTTGCATGATTCATTGTAATCTCTGCACCTTCATATACTTTGTCATGGGTGTGCAAATCGACCAAAACCTCTAATAAACTTCCTATTAAAATTAGCAATGCAATGGAAGCTTATTACCTCACATATAATGTGGGGTGCTTGCCATTCCAAAATCGTCTTCACCTTCACAAGGTCCACGCTTCATCCTCACCATGAGGGTACAAATCTTATAATTATGAATCCAGTTGAAAGAAATCATATTTCTTCGAATTAATGGGTAATCTCTCTCTATTCAACACTATCAATACCAATCTAATATGTTAAAGTTCTACCACTGTATAGTAGGATATCATCCAAGTCCAACAATGTACTCTTGTTTTCTTCCAAGAAAAACCATGCAAGGAAAACCAATGGACGCTTCCCCACATTCATGGATGGTATCCATAGTAAACCCAATAGCGTAGACAAGTGCATCTCACCAACAAGGATTTGAACCAAGCACTTGCCAATATGGAACTAACCAAATACCCAACAACATTGGTGACAACCAATTGAACTAACCCCTATTTAAATTGTTTAAAAATATTTGACCTTGTTACCATGCACGTCACACTAGGCCCACACAATAGAGTATCATTATCTTGTAGTCAGTGTTGTGAACATTGCGATTTCTTCAAAAAATCGCAATTTTTTCACCTGAACAATTTAATTGCCGATGTTTTCGACGATTTTTTTATTTAAAAAAAAAACTCGTGAGTCGATGCGAAAAAATCGTGGGGGTACGAAACAGCGCGTTTTGAAAACGAATTTTGGGTTTTTATTTGTCATTTTTTGCAGACAACGGGCTTGTTTGAGAGCTGAGGAGGAGAGGAAGTCGACTACAAGGGCAGAGGAGGAGAAAAACGAAAGATGTTAGCATCCCAAGCAAGACAATTTTGAGTTTGGACCAAATTTCTTCAGCAAAGCATGGTTTCCAAGTATGGGCACCAAATTTGGTCATTTTTTTTTTGGTTTTCTTCTTGTTTTTGTTTGGGTTTCTATAATCCATTGATTATCAATGATTTTTGAGTGGATTTGATTGTGTTTTTTTTCATTTTTGTTGCATAAAGTGGAGAGGGTTCAATTTGGTCGAAAATGCAAAAACTTGATTGTTAGATTTATTAGTTTAATTTCTTCTTGTGCTCTATTTTTTTGCATCATTTTTGTTTGGGTTTGAATGTGCATTTTTTTTTATTATTGTTGCATTGAATTGAGGTTTTTTTGTCAAAAATTCAATGTGTTGTATGTAATTTTTATTTTTATTTTTAACTTGCAATTCTTCTTGTGCCCTAAGTTCAACTTCAAACTTCATCTTACATTAAAACTCGAGAGTTCAACCAAGTTATAAACATGCCAAAGAAATTAGACCCTCTGTGGGAATTTGGTGAACCTGATGGAAGGTTTGACAGAGCAAACTTATCTCGCAAGTTGTGTGGGCATCATATGACAGGGGGGTGTATAGATTGAAGTATCACCTTGCACAAATCCCTGGACATGAAGTAGGGCCTTAAACCAATACAAATCCGGAAATCATCCGAAGAGCCCTAAGATCATTGGAAGAAATAGAGCAAACCAAACAATCCGAGTCAGATTTGAAGAATCAACTAGCAGGGAAGAGTGTTAGGAGGTGAATATGAGAGTGGCACTGGTTCTACTTCAGCATCAATATCTACAACCAACCATGTAGCTACCTCATCATATTTTGTTCCTAGAACCACCGCCGGTTCACAACCATCTATCTCTTCAATGCTTAAAAAAAGGAGAAAGAAGATGTTGGCAAGTTGTTGGGCAAGTTTCTTCTTTGGAGTGATTTTCCTTTCAGCGTTGCAAGGAATAATCCATTTTTCCAGCCTGTTGTTGATGCTATTGCAATTGTTAGCCCATGGTACAAAGTCCCTTCTTATGCTGACTTTAGAGGTCGCATTCTTCAAGATGAAAAGGTTGACTGCACCAAAAGATTGGAGTTTAGGGCATCATGGGCACACACAGGATGCACTGTGATGTCAGATGGTTTGACCGATCAAAAAGGGAGAAGTCTTATAAACTTCTTGGTTAATTGTCCCAATGGGACAATGTTTATGAAATCTGTTGATGCATTTGCACATATCAAAGATGCAAAATTATTATGTGATTTGTTGGATGTGTTTATTTTAGAGGTGGGTCCAGAACATGTTGTCCAAGTCATAACGGACGATGCAACAAATTATGTTGTTGCTAGCAAGATGCTTATGGAGAGGCATCCTACTTTATTTTGGACACCTTGTGTTGCACATTGCATTGATTTGATGTTGGAGGACATAGGAAAAATTCATTTTGATAGATATTGTTGACTCATAAAAAATAATTACAAAATTTATATATAATCATGGATTTGTGCTTCATTTGATGAGAAAATTCACCAACAAGGAGTTGGTGCGCCCCACCATTACACAGGTTGCCACCAATTTCATATCTCTTCAATCCCTCTTGAATTCTATGTGGGATGTGAAGAGAATGTTTCTTTTAGATGAGTGGCATGCTCTGACATTTAGCCGCAAACCAGAGGGAGAGGCCATATGCAGATTAGTTTCATACCAGGGAAGCTTCTAGGCGGGAGTGCAGGAGGTGTGCAGCATTACCAAACCTTTGGTAAAGTTTCTTCGATTAGTTGATGGTGACAAGCCTGCAATGGGCTACTTGTATGAGACCATGGACAAGGCCAGAGAATCCATTCGAACCTACTATGATGATAAGGGATATGAGGGGTTTCAGAAACGACTCCTCCCATGGGAAATGATTGATGAACGATGGAACAACGCACTCCATCGTCCCATTCATGCTGCAGGGATCTACCTGAATCCCGCATTTTCTTACCCCTATGGATTCTTATTTGATGCTGAGGTCATGGATGGATTCTTCCCCTGTGTTCAGAGGTGCCATCTCCAACAGAACGTGCAGAAATCTCCAAAGAAATGGAGATATACAGGATGACAGGTGGCACATTTAGCTTTGAAATGGTTGTGGTTGATAGGAAGATTAAAATGCTAGGTATTTTTTAGTTTGTTTCAAATTTCATTCTCTTCAAGTTAATAACTTCATACTTTGCTTCAACTTTCAAATTTCATTTTTTTTCTTATGTTTATCTTATTTGTAACTTTGTCGTAGATGCATGGTGGAAAAACTATGGTGCCAAAGTACCCCATTTGCGAAAGCTTGCCATTCGAATCCTTAGCCAAACATGGAGTGTATTTGAAAAAATACACACCAAGAAGTGCAACAAGTTAAACTTAAAACTTAAAATATTCCAAATTTCCAATTAATTTTTTGAATTCATTAAATAATATTTTTTATAATTGTTATTTTATGACCTTTGTACAGGTTGGAGTCCCAGCAACTTAATGACATGGTCTACGTCTACTACAATCTTCAATTGTGGGTGAGGCAACTTGAGACGACAGCTGATATGGACGTCATCTCATTAGATGGGATTGACACCACTGCTGCATGGAGGGTTGAGGCCGAGAGGCCTCTCATGGAGTCTGTCGATGATTAGTTAAGAGCAAGAGGTAGTGGAAGGGGTAGAAGGGGCAGAGGAGGAGGACGAAGAGAAACAAGAGGAGGAGGTGACACCACCCACCCAGGCTACCCTTGTCACCAGTAGAGGATGTGGTCTACCTCTTGTAGCTCCTAGTTCTTCAGCTTCTGAAGCACAACAGAGTCCACTGGCATCTACATCTAGAGGGAAAGCTATTGCATTTTATCGCAAGAGAGGCAAAGGAAATCAGTAGTATTAGTTATTTGGTTCATTTCATTGTATATGACATTATACTCATGATATGAGATACATTATTATATTTTTTGTTGATATTTGAGGTTGAGTTGGGACTCAGGGATCAAGACTTACTATTCAGGACATGATTCACTATTATGTGTGATGTAGCACTAAAAATGATATTACACATCTTATATATTAGTTTTTTATCATATTTATGTGTGAATGTATTTATTTTATGTTGTAGATGCTTTAGATATTAAAAAATTTGAGAAAAATGAATATTTTTGTATTTGCCGATTTTTCCCCAATTTTTACTAATTTTTTCCCGATTTTTCCAAAAAAAAAAATATTTTTTCTCGTCGTCGATTTAATCCCAATCGCGATATTCGCAACATAGAGATATAGAGGAGACTACATGAGGCTATTCTAGATCGTATCTATCATCCACCAAGCTAGTGTCATCATCAGAGATCAGGCACTAGTCTTTATTGCACACAATTGCTCCAAAATGTGTTAGTGTACACCATTTTTAAAATGGCTCTCCCATACTATCTCCTGTTGTATCTACAATCATGCTACACATCAGAAACAAACATTTTCTTCAACTCAAACTGGAATTGAAGCAAACACTGAAGAGTAATAATAAAGTTGGGGGCAAAACGTGTGATTGCAGGATGTCGCAACTCCCTATTTCTAGTGTATCTCTTCATGAGGCTAAGAACAAAAGCATGGTTATATATAAACTATTGGGAAAAACACTGGGGGGTGAATCAGTGTTTACAAACCAATAAATTTTTGCATTTCATACTCAAATTTCTATACGCAACTTTATTGAATCAAACCTGCGTGTGCACGCGACTGTTCTTAAGCCAATTAGCGTATGTCCAGTGAACTTATAATTTGGTTAATTCATCCTATGTTTATTTTCAGCTAGTGCATTAGTACTTTATTAACCATTAGATAAACATTAACCTTGTGTTGTAATAAATAAACCATCACACATAAGCAACGCACATGAACACCAAGATTTAAGGTGGATACCTGTTGCGGGAGAAAAACCACCTGTTAAATAAAAAGTTGTTTACAATCTTGTACTGGTGCAGACTCCTACAATACGCAGGCACCCACCTGCAGAGGGCTACAACCTTCTCTCGTTCTTCAGTTTCTACTAGAAGGGAGCTACAACCCCCTAGCTCTTGTACTGGCTGATGTGTTTACCAGTACGTTGGCCTCGACCTACAGAAGACTACTTGATTCACTCGCTCTCCAGCTACTACTGGAAGGGAGCTCCAACCCCCAGATCTAATCACCAGCTACTACTGGCAGGAAGCTTCGACTTCCTCACTGAAGGCTCCAACCTTCAGTATCCTCTAGGGACCATGTTTGATAAATTTTCAGACCGGATACTCCTAGTACATAACAACACAATCTGAAGGCCACATTTCATCAAATTTTTATCTAAGTTACCAGAAAACGGATACGGGAACGGATACGAGTACGGGGTTTGAAACGGATACGACAAATTTTCAAAAAATCTGGATACGATACAGCAAGAAACGGCACATAATAAATATAAAAAAATATATATTAAAAACAAAAAAATTCATATTACCATTCATATTTCAGAATCTAGATTATCAATATCATCTATGATTTATCATGATTCATGATTCATCATCATCAATTCAAGTTTCAACATATGGCATAAACATTCAAGTTTCAACATTGCCATCATCATTAACGATTATTATAACATTCATGATTCAAGTTTCAAGTTTCAAGTTTCAACATATCATCAAGTTATCAACATGACAAGTTACACAAACACCATCATTACCAAAATTAATAATGCATACCAATTACTACATATTATGAAAGTACAAAATGAACTATGAGTCTATGACTGGCCAGTGGCAGTGTACTATCATTAATGATTACTCATAATTCATATGGTTGTTCAAAAGTTCAAAAGTTAAAAGTTAGAACACCATCATAAATTTCAATGCATGGATTTAAACAGAATGACGGATCAGATTTCCACCCAATCCACAATAAGCTGTCTTATAAATTATAATGCTGTCTCTATGGTAACTACCTGAAGGAAACAAAAAGTTTCAGCCTTCAGCCTTCAGGTACCCCTGTTTCAACTTTCTATTGTAACAACCTGAAGGAAACAGAAAGTGATAGGTCCCATTGGTTCAAGTTCAAAGTCTCAGAATGTTAATGGCCTTCCCTTTTCAAACAATATTTCTTGCATTTCAGTTTGACAACAACCAAACAGGGATTTCAATTTTCATCTGACAAGCAAAATATGCTTCAAAATCGTTGAAAAAGTTCAAAATGGAAGTCGTAATCACATCAAAACACAATGTAGGTTTTTCACACATAACCTAGGTCCTACATATATCGAAAACACCTCATAGGTTGGTATTATACTTGAGAAGAATAATAAGTTAACATGTGAAAATTTTGCATGAAGATAGGATAGGATTAAATAGAGCTATTTTTCTAACATTGTGGACATATATTAGGATGAGAATGGCACTAAAAGTCTAAAGTTAAAACTACCAGTTGTAAATGTTTCTTAATTGACAGCAAAGCAATAACATTAATTAGGGATCACTACATGGCTTTCACACTTCAGCAAATAAACCATTGGTTCTATGAAATTCTGTTAGTTGATCTTGACAAAGGAATTATGATATTATCTGATGATTATGATGGTCTGAGACTTGAGTGTTCACTTACATTGTTTGACAACAATGATATACCACAGAATTGGAAATATTATTATTCAGAGCATTTGGTCATTTTGTGAGGACGTTTGATGGATTATAGCCAGCTACAGCCTACAATATTTGCATACCTCTCCTTCACATACAGCTGAACAATCATGTAAATCTGGAACTCTCACAACAGTTTGTGGTGATGACATTTCAATGTGGTCTAATATTTCATTGAGCATTTGTTGCAACAATTCATCTCTCACCCTGTCATTAAATGAATCAATCACTTATATCAGTTCAATAGAGAAGCACATTCATCTCATTTTCATATCATTAAAGGCTTGTTTTAGCTAGGAACAACTTGCATGTTTTATCTTATCTTAAATCATTGAGAGTGAGTTGGTAACATTGCTGAAACGTATCAAAAAATGCTGAAACGTATCGTTTTTTTTAAACGGGAGGGTTTTCCCATGAAAACGCTTGAAAAACGGCTTAAAAAAACCTGAAACGTTTTGGAATCAACAAAAACGTATTTAAGCCGTTTTTTTGCCGTTTCTGGGGTGAAAACGTATCAGAAACGGAAAACGGCGTTTTGGCCCTTCAGGGAGCCGTTTCCGGTAACTTAGATTTTTATACTATACCCATCAGTAACATTGAAGCTCAAAATCAATCACCATTGTAATACATCCAACAAACACATTTGCATCAACTAATCACTGAAACACAATCATCAATCTCAGATATAACTGAAACCCAATCATCAATCTTTGAATCAACCACAACTGAATCAATCAATCAGTGAAACTCATCAACTCTAAAACTCAATCATCAATCTCTGAATCAACCAATCTTTGAAACTTCTGACACAACTGAATCAAACAATCATTGAACCTCTGACACAACTGAATCAACCATTCACTCTATTGTCGCGCAGATTGACAAGACAACGCTCAAACCGGGGACTGTCACTCGGATCCCCGATCCCTCCGTTTAAGCCTGTCTCCCGTGGCTAAGGGGGGTAGACCCTGTGAGATGATGAAGACCAACTGTCGATCAGTTGGTTGGGAGACACGAGACACGATAAGATAAGCACTAGATGAATTTGATTAATTTAGCAGACCAGTGCCTT
>APFE030232340.1:0-12481 GCA_000404065.3 Pinus taeda | reverse complement strand
TGCAAATATAAGAGAGTGGGACCAAAAATTTAAGCGTTGTTGGAAACAATGATGGATGTAAATGGCACATGAGTCCCACTGTCGCATTGGAAAAACCACAAACAACCTACGGGAGCACCTCTTAGTAGTTTCGAGAAATGAGGAAAGTGATGTTCTAATCAACTGTAGTCATAGATTCTTAGATGAGTGGTTTTACATTTCCACTGATTCCAGGGGCACTCCTCATCTTAAGCTTTGTGCTTTTTGTGTCACCTGGACTCCAGTGATTTGGAACTAAAGAAATATTGGCCGTCCATCTAGTTTTCCTAGAAACAAAAATTAATTTGTTGCAGACATTTATAAATTCTAGGCATATAACTTCCAAAATAATTGGCGAGATCTCTTAAACTTCTTTGAATTTTTGGAAACTTCTTGCAATGAATTCAATTGGGTCTATTTTGCAAAAAACCCAGATCGCGGATTTTTAAAATTCGACACCATTTTCTCAAAATTTGAGCCTGAAATTCATTGCCTCGAGATGCCTACGTTTTCTATATATTTGAGCCTGAAATTCTCCAACAAGTTTTGCAACTTGTTGTGCATCATCTCATAACAATTTACTTGTTTCAATTGAGAAAAACTCATGGATGTTGAATATTTTTCCGCAGTGTCCGCCATATGAGACCACATAGATTCTGATGAAACTTGAGTGTTTGTTTTTCCAACGGAAATTCCCTTGCAAATAGAATCCAAACATGCTTCAAATTTTTTATTACTTCCTTAAAAACTCCACATATTCCAAGATAGTGCATAAAAAAACACTGAAATATATTCTTAATTTCTTTGCAATAAAAATATATGGTTCTCCAAGATTAATGTTGATAGAAATAACATTCAACTAGTATGTCGCAGATGCTTATAGAACAAGTGCTGCATGCAGCCGGTAGTCCCTGCCTATATGACAAAAAAAATAGCAAGTTGACAATGCCAACGGTGTTGCAAGTGTGTGACAATTGTTGCCGTTGGCAAGCACTAATTGGAACGAATTGTCCAAAACGAAATTACTCACCGATGCCAATTCCCCATTTCATTTATTCTGTTACCAAACAGGGGCTTCTCCAGATTTTCAAGAGGCATGCAGATATGAAACATTTCATGCATCTCCAGATTTTGACAAACTTATAATTACATTTACAGGGGCTTCTCCAGATTTTCAAGAGGCATGCAGATATGAAACATTTCATGCATCTCCAAATTTTGACAAACTTATAATTACATTTACATTTGTAATAGAAATTAGAAAATTTTACATTTGTAATTACTTTGACAAACTTATAATTACATTTACATTTGTAATAGAAATTAGAAAATTTTACATTTGTAATTACTTTGACAAACTTATAATTACATTGACATTTATAATAGAAATTAGAAAATTTTACATTTGTAGGGGCTTCTCCAGATTTCCAGGAGGCATGCAGAGATGGAACATTTCATGCATCTCCAGATTTTGACAAACTTATAATTACATTTACATTTGTAATAGAAATTAGAAAATTTTACATTTGTAATTACTTTAACAAACTTATAATTGCATTTACATTTGTAATAAAAATTAGAAAATTTTACATTTGTAATTACTTTAACAAACTTATAATTACATTTACATTTGTAATAGAAATTAGAAAATTTTACATTTGTAATTACTTTGACAAACTTATAATTACATTTACATTTGTAATAGAAATTAGAAAATTTTACATTTATAATTACTTTGACAAACTTATAATTACATTTACATTTGTAATAGAAATTAGAAAAACTTATGTTAACATTTAGGTAATGTTATTTTATTTAATAATGAAATCTCATTCGTGAAGGAAGACCAATTAACAAACTCTACAGTTAAAACAGACAATTACACCTCTCCCCCCGAGATAAAAAGACTGAGTGGAAAGAAATTACTCGGTTTTTGATAGAAAGAAAGAGGGATTGGAAAACCTAAGTAATATGTTACCAAACAGAGCGGTCGTGAGTTGGTGAATATCAGTGGACAAAAAGGGGTTCGGTTTTATTAGAAAGAAGAGGGATTGGAAAACCTGAGTAATATGCTACCAAACAGAGTGGTCGTGAGTTGGTGAAAACCAGTGGACAGACTTCGTCAAAAGATTAGAAAGGACAGAATGGGCCTAGGATATTGAGGTCTTCCATTGGGTAAAAACCGATTCTACTGTCTCGAGCAAAATCCAAGGGGGAAGAAGTGGATGTAATAGCCCTTCTCAAGGTTGGGAGGACGGTCTATGCCTCGTGGAATTTGAGAGAATGAGAAATTACAGATAAGTGTATATACACATATTTGCTTGATTAGAAAATAGGGTTTATAACCCGTGAATAAATGATTAGGAAATAGATTTTATAACCCGTGAATAAATGTGATTACTGTAGTATTGTTTATAGAAAGTCTTATTGTAAGGACACAATAGCTAGATTGAAATATTACTCTGTAACCAGAACTATAACTAGCTCGGGAGTAGTCTGGAGATGGAAAGCAGAATTTACATGAAATGGTTAACCTGTGGTCTTATCTGTTACTGTTATTTTGTGAAGATGTATTAACGTGTGTTATACCTTAATTCTCTAACTGTAATAACAAGAGCAGACCCTAAATAAACAATCAAGTTAATAACAAGCTATGTTAAGACCTCGAATTAGTTGTCCAAGACAACCAAACTTAGGCTGGAGATTAAAGAAGCACTAAAACAAAACCGGCAATTTATTTCTACAACATAAGCTTGTAAAGAGAGGAGTTCTACCGAACCCAAAACACAACGGAGTACACACATATGAAACATAGCCTAAGGAAATTCGATAACAGTTCTACAACATAAGCTTGTAAAGAGAGGAGTTCTACTGAACCCAAAACACAACGGAGTACACACATATGAAACGTAGCCTAAGTAAATTCGATAATAGTACACATATGAAACATAGCCTAAGTAAATTCGATAACAGTTCTGAGTAGTGCCAGATTCCAATAAACATCAACCATGGAATAAGAAATAACCATATATCGAATACAAGGAAGGGAGTTGAGACCAGGGCAGACAAAAAATGATTCCGCCGCCAGTCCAATCTCCCTCCTCACTGGTCCACAACACGAAATGTAATTATATAGGTAATAAGAAATATAAATGCACCGAAGAAAAAAAATGTAAATGTACATGGATAGGAAAAGTAAGTGAACAGAAAGCATAATTATAACATCAAGACCAAAATCATGTATTGTAAGCCTTACAGAACCAAAACTCTCTTGAGTCTATTAAACTGTTAAAATCCTCACGGAGCCGCATGGCCATTATCAATTAAAAACAAATTAAAATCCTAACTGGTGCATTCATCACTGTAGCCGCGAATTTGAGCGCTAAGAAAAAAACATCAGTGCAGAGAATACAAAATAACAATGTACATGCGTTAAACGTCGTAAGAGGCAAAGCCCTCCAAATTATCAGAGGAAAAGAACATCAAATGTATTTAAAAGAGGCTATTGCCCTTAAACAAATACAGTCTGCCGAGGCCTTTAAACTGTAGCACAAGCTAGGCTGTTG
Source organism: Pinus taeda (assembly GCA_000404065.3). Classification (NCBI taxonomy): domain Eukaryota; kingdom Viridiplantae; phylum Streptophyta; class Pinopsida; order Pinales; family Pinaceae; genus Pinus; species Pinus taeda. The sequence goes on along the minus strand of APFE030232340.1, from coordinate 8,897 downwards.
AGACAACATAAATAATAACTCTTATACGAGTTTGAACAAATACATAGATTACCCGGAACTCGAAATGCACCCCTTGGAATGCCAACAGAGATTGAAACCAAATGAACAGCAAGCCAATTATCAAGGCATGCCAGGGCAACCAGAGTACCCATGAAATTAGCCAGAGTCGCCAACATAAGAGGCTGGTAAGGCCAAAACAGTGAAAACAAATACACCTGAGATAAAGTTATTTGATGTTCAGAACCAGCGAAAACAGAAATGTTCTGTGGAGGCTGCTATGGCTAATTAATTGTGGCTACCTCTATCATGAAACAGACAAAAAAGAAGTGCACTTGATGAAGGAAGTGCACTTGATGATCACTCTGGTTGATCCCAGATCAAAAGCGAAGAGATATCGAGTATCAAGCCTGTTGATCCTAGACCAAAAAGGAAGAGAGGAAGCAAAAAATTGGATTTTTTTGTTTTCTTTAGTAGTTGTGGGAAGCCTAACAGATGGCTACCATGCCATGAATCTTGACAAATGGTTAAAATAGAGGCTTACACGATACTGTTTTGCTGGCCTCAAATTAAAACATAGGAAAAGATAATGATATTTAGAAGCTAGCTTCGAAATAAAACTTAGAATGATGTTTTAAATAAAATTTAGAATGATGTTTTAAAGTTAAATAATAACTAAAATTTAAGATAATGTTGTAAAGTTTTTAACCTTCTCACTATAATTAAAAACAAAGCTGCATAAAGACTCTCATTTGCTTCTCCAATTAAACTGCAGAGGAACTTTGTTTAAAATTTACAATCCCCTGCATTGCTCAGCAGCCCGAAAACTTTGGACAAATGAATAATATAATCAAAAAAAAAAAAATTTAAAGTTAGTACACTTCTCACAATAATTAAAAACAAAGCTGCGATACAACCCTCATTTGCTTGCCGAATTAAAGAGCAAGAAAACTTTGGTTAAATTTTGCAATCCCTCCTGCAGCCCTAAAAACTTTGGGTAAACAAATGATATGAAAAAAAATCAATGCGATTAATATGCCAGAAAACTTTGTATATAAAAAAGTTACCACGATATTTCCGTATCGGGCCACGTGAAGGCCGCAATAAGAGGTAGAATATTTTTCAAAAAAAAACTTTGGTTAAAATTTCAGTGAACGACATTGTCAGCATCAAACTTTGGTTAAAATACTTATAGGCGGAAAAAAAAATCGGTCAAAAGATGAATTAATGCAGGGTCAACGATCAATCGATCGCTATAGTCCTGCTAAAGGCAGGGACTAACAAGAGGTAATGATACCCTAGTTCCAGCAATAGCGGACTCTGTCCATGACCCAAATTTCACCTTACAAATTTTGGTTACAACATATAGCTCCACCTGGAGACAATGTTTTGTTTGCAAAATGCTGAAAACAACAAACTAGTTGCCTTGGTTGGGCATGGAGTCATAAAACTGGAATTGCTCCCAACCAGCTCTAAAATTGTAAAATATGAAAATCTCCCTTAAACTTTTTTTATTTGTACATATGATCCTTCTTCATCAACTAAAACAAAAACTTCTACAAGCTAAAATGAAATGATTAATGGTAGATCTTATTTATGTACAAATCTCTATCTATTTACAAAACTAATTTTTCTAAAGTATAATTAGTTTTCCAATGATACCACTCTGGAATTTGAGTACTGGATCTCATACCAATTTTTCCTTGGTGTTAGTGTCCTATGTTATAGTAATCACAATCAAGCTTAGTCTTTTCTATTATTTGGTAAATTTGTAAAATGTTTCCTATGGTCTCGTAAAGATTGATGAGGCTCATCAATAGCTAAATTACATGGGTCTTAATACCACTCTCCGACTTATTAAAATCAAATTTTCTCACATTTCTTTACATATTTTATTATATTTTTCTTAGTGAGAAGGGTGAAGGCGAGATGTTATGTCATGTAGCCTAATATCCATTAAATGCGGGAATTGGAGTAGTTTTGGGCTAATTTAAGTGCAAGAACTCGAAGTGGACAAGCAATAGGGATTTTAGGAGATTTAGTCTCCCTCCTTAAATCCTCAATCATTTGAAGATTCCTCCACCATATCTCATCATCTTGGAGTTACAAGCAGCTAAGCCAACCGAGTTCATTAGTAGCCAAGTCTCCCTAATTTTTAGGAAGTTTTTGGTAGCTTCAATTTGTATAAATAAGAAGGCCAAGGGCTTCATTAGGATTCGACTTTTTAGTAGCCAAGAGGTAATTTCAATCTAAGATATTGACATTGTTATTATTATGTTATTTTTGACATGTTGATGATAATGAAAAGGTATTCCTTGATCCAGCACTGAGTTGACTCAGAGGGATGAACCTCTCGAGTTAGGGCCCAACCCTAGTAGTAGAGGTTCCTCTTTTGTACATGTATTCTTATATTAGAATTATGGTTAGATGTTGAAGTTATTTTTGCTTTATTATTTACAAGTATTTAAATGACTGTTTAGTTTTTCTTCCATTAATTGAAGAAGTAGATCAGTGGTACAGTAGTTAAGGAAAATACTTTTGAAAATCTTGTGGCAGTGGCCCCTTCCTCATCTCCCTCATGGGATCATGGTTTGAGGGCCCCACTCTCACAGCCCCAAAAACATTTTTATCGCAGTGGTATGATCCGGATTGTCCACAGTCTTCTGTGGACAATCCGGATCATACCACTGCAAAAAACTTCCACAGAAGCCTAAAATCTAACATTTTTATCTTTTGATCATTGCATGGCTTAGTATTTCTTCTTGAGTAGATCACTATTCATAATTTCTTAGAAGCGCCTGCAATTGTAATTTTTGTTTCCTGAGTTTTTTGTAGTCTAGAAGTATTTCATTTCATAGATTTACTCATTAGCCATCAATAAAACAGTTTTCACAAATTCAACTCATCTTTTCCATATTTACATAAAGTTGTGCATAAATTAATAAAACAATATGTGTTGTTGTAGGAGTTGTTGATCTTCAGGGAGGAACTCATTCCACCATCCTCATCTAATTCTTCTCCATCTACTGCCAAATCCTACCAGCCACTAATTTAGATTTATGTTTTGTAGCCACCGTGGACAGCCACCTTGAGCAAATCCAACCATCCTGAAGAGTTGGGTTGATCCTTGGGTAGTGTGTACCTCCCCCGTACCTCAATCCACCATTAGAAATATTTCCAGCACTTCATTTCACCTTCTCTACCTTCCTATAGCCTTCATCAAGTTTCCTGTAGTAAACCAAGACATATTGTAGTAAGTAGGACATCCTGTAGTAACTACAAGAAACCCTGTAGCAGCCTGTTTTGGACTGTTTTGGGCAGGAATGATGATTTGAGCCTAGGGTAGGCCCTCAACTTGACTTCCATACCCCTCAATCCCATTTTGGACTAGATTTTCCATGCCTTCCTCCCATCCAAAAGATCAACTTGTTTAGCTTAGAATTTACATTTCTAAATGGAAAATCAAAAGACTCTTTTTTGCAGTATTTAGCTACTGCATGCATTAGGGGAATTTCGAGGTCTAAAATGGGCCTCCTAAGAAAAATGTACAACCAAAATAAAAATTGTAGGAACCGAGAGGATTCAATATGATGATGTCAACTATGGGGGATGATTCACCATTTTTGGAGTAAAATGGTACAAAGATTAAAAAATAATAAAAATAATAAAACTACTTTTTCAACTCGTATTTTCAACTTATCTCCCTAATTTTTTACTCAAATTTCGAGTGAGAGTACTCGTTGGATGCAAAATTTAATTCCTCATTCAAGGAGTACCCATGTTGCATACTTTTGATGGACACTACTACATGAAAAATGAGAAATACATGAAAAACATTATTGCAATCACATTTTTCATGTAATTCTCATTTTTCATGTAGCAAGGTCCATCGAAGTATGCAACCTGGGTACTTGTTGGATTAGGAATTAAATTTTGCATCAACGAGTGTTTCTGCTCGAAATTTGAGTAATCCCACAGGGAGATAAGTTTAAAATACGAGTTGAAAAAATAGTTTTGTCTTTTTTTCCTCTAAAATTTGATGATGTAATCTAATCTTATTTTATTATTCCCACTATTATTTTATAATTTATTTAGGAGGCCCATTTTAGACCTCAAAAATCGCCTAATGCATACACCAGTCATAACAGTGTTAGGATAATTTCCATGCCTACTTAGTCCAGATAGCTAGATGATAGTATGCAAGGTTAATTAGATCTCTTCTACAAGTAATATGTGTTAATTCTTAGCTAAGTCATTTCATGGCACTTCCCATTCAACACATTCATTTTCCTAAAATAGGCAATAATTTAGTTTCTGCATTAAAGATAGCTTTACATTCACTGTCAGTAGTGAGCCTCCTTCTAGTTAATAGAAGACTGGTTTGAAAAACCCTAGTGGTCTATTGCCCCAGTTGTAAAGTGACAAGAGTATATTGTTGCATCTACTATGCATTTAGCACTGTCACCTCCAAGTTTTACGAACCCTAGGTTGATAAAGTAACGTTGGTTGCCCTAGGAGTTGTAGTATCCTTGCTGCAATACTGGGGCTCATCACTTTTTGGCATCGTTGTTGGGGAGGTGTTTAGGTAGGTATAATTTATGTTTTCTTTCTATTTTGCAAGTTGTTCCATTCAACAAATAGTTGTAATTTCTTCTTCTTCTTTTTTGAGTTCAACAGATAGTTGCAATTTCTGCTTTCTTTCCATTCTGCGAGTAGTTTTGAAAAAACCTTAAAAGAAAAAACAAATCTTTCATGCCTCGTAGGAGTAGAAACAATTTAGGAATTTTTTTGCCAAATACCCCCACACCATCAAATATCCAACCTTCCCTCTTCTTCATTGGTTGTCAATTAGAGGACCCATTAGGCAAACAACCAGAGATCTTTGAGGAGCTTATTGGGAAAGAAGAAGAAGAAACCATTCCACAAACCTACACCATGGCTGAAAATAGAAATGGGATTGAAAACAGAAATGGAGCTGAAAGCAAAATTGACGGTGCTTTTCCCATTAGAGAAACTAATGGAGATGTTGGGATGAAAAACATAAGCCCCTCTGCCCTTCCTTTCTTCCATGGCTTAACCTCAGAAGACCCTGATACCTTCTTGTTTGAGTTTGTTGTCATCTGCAAAACTTATTATTATACCTCTGATGACCAGAAGTTGAAATTATTCCCATCCACCCTTAAGGATGTAGCCTTGCACTAGTTCATGGGTTTACCTGGGGACAACATCACTACCTGGGCTCAAATGCAACAATACTTCAACAAAAAATACATGGATTATTGTAGGTCCAAAGACACCAAAGAGGAAATCTTTAGAATGACCTTGGGACATGATGAATCCATGGAATATTATGAGGAAATGTTCCAGACTAACTACAAAAGGGCCAGGTGCACCCTCGATCCTAAATCACTCAAGTTAGTCCTTCTCATAGGGATCAAGGAAGATACCCTAGAAACCCTAAACATGTTTTTGGGTGGGGACATTTACCATCTATCTTATGCTGACATAAATACAGTTTTCAAAAATCATTTTAGGGTAGCCAAAAAGAAGGGTAGGGCTAGTCAATCTTTGGCCATTTCATCCTCCTCCAACACATCCACCAAAAGTGAAATTGGGAACATGTTGGAAGACTTTAAGAGTGAGATGTTTCATACCCTTTCCCTGCAAATGGATACCATGTAGATCAAGATGAATCATGAGGAAGAAGAAAGAGCCTTAGCTATATTTTTCCCTAGATGCACCAGTAGGCACCCTAGAAATGAATGTCTAGAGGTTTGCTCGGTCTGTGAGGAAAACCACTCCACAAACAAGTGTTCTTCTCTACCTAGATTGAAAGTTATGTATCAAGGAACTGAATTTGTGACTGAAAAACTCTGTTATATCAACTAAAGGAGGCCTCAAGGACCTCAATCATAGAAGCAGGGCATGCAAGGGGCATCCTATTCATATTACAATCCCAATCAAAATTCATCCATTCCCCCTTGGTGTCTTCCTGCTCATCCTTCATGGCCCACACTTTCTCCCTGGTCTTATGCACCTCAATACCATTTCCAACCTGCTAATCAATCAGTTTAGCCATATGCTCCCCCACAACCTCAGCGAAATACCCCATCATAGGGGTGGAGGCCCCCATACAACCAATCTTTAGCCTTACTGCCTCCACCTCCATCTTAACCACAACTCCCTCACCCTGATCCACCTAAGCAACCTTAGATTCCTGCTCAACCAAATCCGAGCCTAAATAACATGCATGCACAACAGGTCTATAGTGGAGAGACATCCTACCCTACCTATGTTGTGGAAATTCAAGAAATCAACCTAAGGTTTGGAAGAGTTCTTACAGATATCCAACCTCCATCTCCACCTGAGGAGCTTGAAGATGAAAAGGAAGATAGTATTCCTCAATCCAATCCACCTCCTTTTCCTAAGAGACTAATCTATCCTAGCCAACACACCCCAAAAGAGACTGAACTTCTTGGTGAATCGAAAAAACTTGTGCGTTAAAATCTAACTCCTTCAAGCTATCAAGGATGTCCCCATCTACAACAAGTTAATCAAGGATAAATGCTTCAAACATCCTGGGAGGAGAAAGAAATACCCCTACCATTAATTTCATTGGATAACTATCTGACTTAATGTTGGAGAGAGTATTTTTCCCAAAGTATCTAGACCCTGGAAGTCCTATGGTAGTTGATGGCATCATTTCCCCCCATACCTTGATTGAACTTGGGGCTGCCATCAATGTGATGACTAAGGAGACCATGCTTAAACTCAATCTCCAAGAATCATTAAGGAAGACCACAATAGTCTTGCAACATGCAAACAGATCCACAATAGCTCTTGAGGGAGTTGTTGGGGATGTGATGGTCTCCATTGGTTCCTAGGAATACCCTACTGACTTCTTAGTTTTCCAACTAAAGACCAAATTCAAAAGTTATCCTCTCATCCTTGGAAGGCCATGGCTAGCCACTATTGATGCTTACATAAGTTGCAGGGATGGGAATGTGACCATTAAAAAGGGCATTTGTCCAAACAATTCGTCTTATACCCTCTTGGTCAACCATCTTTAGAGCATGACTTACCCTTATGGTTGGAAGAGGAGAAGGAAGATGAAGCATACCATGCCACTTCTTACCCAATTTTTACCCTAGATGATATTACAAGAGGGGGGCAACTTGATGAAGATGACCTGATTAATCAAATCCTCTAGAATCAACCCCCCAACACCATGTCTCTTGATGAGTTAATAAATAAATCTGAAGATAACCCTTGGACTGATTTGTGCCTAGCTTACTTAAGTCCTATTCATGTCAAGATGGTAGAATTTGGTCCAGCTAAAACCTTGAAAATCAACCCCTGTCACTTTGCACATTAGGAAAAGGAGTTATGTGACATGCTAAGAGAGAATCTGGATGACTTTTCCTCTAGTTATAAGGAAATGAAGAGAGTGCACGCTTTGGTGTGTACTCACCACATTTACATCAAGGAAGGATGCAAGCCAGTGCGCCAACCCTATAGGAGAATGAACCCAACCCTCAAAGACATAGTTGAAGAATAATTGTAGAAGTTTTTGGATCTAGGGTTCATTTACCCCATCTCAAATAATGAGTGGGTGTATCCTCTAGCTTTGGTCCCAAAGAAGAATGGAAAATGGAGGATTTGTGTGGACTACAAAGAGTTAGACAAAGCCACTAAAAAAAAACCATTTCCCTCTACCTTTCATTGATCAAGTCTTGGATGGTCTTGCAGGGAAGAAGTTCTTATCTTTCCTGGATGGATTCAGTGATTACAATCAGATCCAGATCAACCCAGAGGAACATGATAAAACCACCTTCACTTGTCCCTTAGGTACCTTTGCTTATAGGGTCCTTCCTTTTGGATTATGTAATGCCCCTGCCACTTTTGAAAGGGCAGTTCTAAGCATCTTTGCAGAGCTAGTCCATGACTCTATAGAAATCTATATGGATGATTTCACTCCCTATGGGTGTGATTTCTTGGAGGTTCTCTCTAACTTGGGGAAAGTATTAAATAAGTGCATTGAAATGAACCTATCATTTAGTCCTTAGAAGTGTTATTTCTTGATTAATGCAGGGATTGTTCTAGGTCACTCAATACCACAGGAAGTACTACAAGTGGACCCAAATAAAATTTATATCATAAAGAGGGTCCCTACTCCTCAAAAGAAGAGGTATGTCAGAATATTCTTATGCTTAGCTGGATACTATAGGAGATTCATAAAGGATTTCAACAAAGTAGCCTCACCATTTTTTGGACTAGTAATCAAGGACTCTAACTTTTGCTAGTCAGAAAGCTACCAAGGGGTCCTAGAAACCTTAAAGGACAAGTTGACCATTGCACCCATACTCCAAGGCCCAAAATAGGCTCTTCATTTCCACATCCATATTGATTCCTATGACAAAGCTATAGGAGCAGCCCTATGCTAGACAGATGACAAGTTGCCTTATGCCATTTACTGCATTAGCAAAAATATGTCCAAGGATGAATTGAACTATAATGTAACTGAAAAAGAGATCCTAGTTGTTGTCCATTCCTTGAACAAATTTTGACACTACATTATTGGTTACCAACCTTTGTACATATTGACCATGCTGCTATTAAATATTTGATGAAAATATCTGATGTGAATGCCAGGATTATTAGATGGCTGCTTTTATTACAATAGTTTGATCTAACTATCATTGATAAGCCTGGTAGAGAAAATGTAGTTGTAGATTTTTTGTCTAGACTTGCTTTGCCTGCAAGTGAGGAAGTAATGGTTGATGATCAAATTCCAGATGAGAATTTATTTTTTATTTTAGTTCTCTCTCCATGGTTTGTTGACATAGCCAACTACCTATTGGCTACATAGTCCCCTCCAAATTTGTCCTCCAAGGAAAAAA